>JAKSZP010008121.1:0-130298 GCA_022478985.1 Massospora cicadina | reverse complement strand
AACCCTGTTTCTTTGTTTCTTCGATGTTCCATATTAGTTAGAAAATTTGGTGTTATTATTTTCTTGTAAACTTGACTCAGCCCCTGTAGTGAGCACCACGTGTAAAAACTGCGAGGTTTCTATTGATGCAAAGGTTCACTTAACTACTGACTTCTGGGAATAAAAACAAAATTGCTAATTGTATGAAGACAATTATCCTAGTCAAGTTTGATATATGGGTAGCTTTGGCCCTACTCTGGCAATATAAAGGATTAAGTGACTTCAGCCTCAATTTGGCTTTATAAGAAATTAAGTGACTTGAGCCTCACTCTGGCATTGACACTTAGAAAGAAAGACTTCTTTACAACTTCACTCTGAAGTAAACAATCAACAATTAAAACAATAAAGTATTTACAGTACTAAGGTGTTTTTTATTAGTAGAAAGAGGGAATATTTTTAGGAAAATGATGAAGAATATGTTTAGGGGTATTCATGGTAATCACAAGGTTCTCGGCACACCTAGCCAAAAAAAAGGGATATCTACAATGATCTTAGCATGCCTAGCTGACAAAAAAGGGATATTGGTTCAATTTTGGAAAATTTCCAGCTGATATTCATAAGGAATAGCCTATTTAAATCGCTATTCATATCAGGCCACATGTCATCTACCAAACCCAACAATTTCCCATGAGTAATTACTTATTTCAATTCAATTTAATCATCTCCAAATTTTCAGCAACAATTCCCCAATTGAAATTGTAGCTGTAATTATCATCAGATATGATCCTATGAGAATTACAATTAACCATCTAATTGGTGATTATTGCCAATGAGATGGAATAATTGATCAACGTCAGAAAGTTAATCAATAAGCTAAATTAAATAAATGAACCAATAGTATTAAATTAATTGAAGCTTAGATAATTCGTAATATGGATAATGTGGTCATATGGATTCCCACATATACTCAAATGATCAATCCTAAGGCTCACCTTGACTACCAAATACAATCCACTGTATATGTAGCTTTTCACCCATCATATCAATTTTGCAACACCCCCTCCAACACTATAAAAGGGGGTGGTCTCAGCCTAGGTGTGTGAATTAAACTGGAAGTGGCCTGGGGAGGAACCTTAGACAAACTCCTCTGGATCTGCCTCATGGTCCATTCAATCCAACTGCCTGTACTTGTGATACTTGTTGAGTAGAATAAAAAATTGTTATTCTGATTCAAGGAGCTCCACCAATAATTGACCAGGGTCTTTTGATTGATTTTTTCATTGTTTATCTCCAAAAAGCTCTTTACACAATATCAGACTTGTAATTGTCTGACATTACCCCCTTTAGGAGTGGTATGGGGTTAATAAAGGCATTAGAACTGGCCATGAGCCCGGTTGATGGTAACTCCAGAAGCAAGGGATTTGGTGGAGTATTGATCTCCTTGCTTATATGTGACTACAAAAGGTCCCTCACAGATAGACCCAAGCTTCTTACTCCTATGGTTTATCTAATTGTTTTAATACAGTACTAAGTCTGAACCCTGAAAGGAAGTAAGAGGGGCCCAACTCTCATTAGCTGCTTGGTCTTCTTTATTGGCAGTCTTTACCAAGTCATTCATATCCTCTGCTTGTAGTTGTATGATGCGCTGGGCTAACTTTTCATGGCTTTTTCAGGGTCAGTCCTGTCATAGAAGACATCTTTGTCTAAAGATGCCGGCACTCCAGGTTCCCGCCCATACAACACTGGAAAGGGGACATTTTGAGGATATGATAATAACTAATGTAATAGGCCATAAGTGCGCTGAGTAGGTAGAGATCCCAATGAAGAGGGTCTAAATTAGCCATTTTTTGGAGTATAGAGACTAGGGTTCCATTTATTCTTTTTACAGTCCCATTTGTGGATGGATTGTAGGAGGCTGAGAAGAGTCATTGTCTCCCATGGAGGTTGCGAGGAGCTTTACCACTTAGGAGGTAAAATTTCCCATTATCACAAAGGAGGCCATGTGAAAAAACCATGCCGCGTGAAGATATAATGATGTAGGAAGGTGGCAGTGGTTTTAGAAGTCTGAGCGGGGAGAGCAACAGCTTCAACCTATTTGGTGAACTGATTACTTCTAACCAAGATATAGCGACTGCCACCTGTAGTCTGAGGGAGAGGACCCACCACATCTAAACTTATGGTGTGTAGGTTGTTAGAGCGTCGTAGGTTGATACTAATTTGGGTCTTGAAGCTGAATTGTTTTTTACAGGTCAGGCAAGTCTTAAAACCTCAATTATTTTTTCATATTGCCCTCTCAGTAGTACCACTCTTTTACCCACTCGTAGGTCTTGCGTACTCTGCCATTCCCCATGATAGTGTGAGACTCCAAGATAACAGGTACTCTCTTTGAGGGCCGGAGATAGGGCAAGCTTTTTTTCCTAATTTCTTTTATAACTTCCTGCTCTCCACCTTTGTGTTAAGCAAGTGTCATGCTAGCATCTTCTGTACTGGTTCATCTTTATCAGCACACGCGTCAGGAGTCATTGGGAGTTTATGTAACCTCTCTGCTTCACTATTGTCAAGGTTAGGACAGGCAGCCGCGTCAACCCATCTACATTCATGTGGAGCGTTCCTGCCCAATGCCTAATAGTCATATCATAATGCTGGAGTTAAGAGCCCAGTGAGCTAACCTCCCAATAAAATTTTTCAAAACTTGTAACCACTTTAAAGAGGCGTGGTCAGTAATCACTCTAAATGAAGACCCATATAGAAAAGGGCGGTAGTATTTGACAGCGATCAGGACAGCCAGGCTTACTTCTCAGTGACGCTATAGTGATGCTCAGCTTTTGGAAAGCATTTTTCTAAAGTAAGATATGGGATTATCGACCCCATGCTCATCTGATTGAGCCAAGATAGCTCCAACAGTGTAGTCAAAAGCATCTGTGAACAGCATGAAGTGTTTGTTATAGTCAGGGTGGCAGAGTATCTTCCTTTTTTGCAATAGCTCCTTCAGGGTCTCAAATGCGAACTTTTGTTCAGCACCCTAATGGAAGAGGGTCTTCTTAACCAGGAGGAGGACAAGGGGCTCGCTGTGCTGGGCGAATTTTGAATAAAATAATAGTACACCATCATGGCCAAGAATACTTGGCTGTCATAAAGGGTTTTGGGAGATGGCATATTATATATTGCTTTGACTTTATCTTGTAGAGGTTCACATCTTGTGAGATGGTGACTGAGAAAATCAGCTTCTTATGGAAAATTACACTTGGAGGGCTTTAGTTTGATGTTAGAGTTCGCAAGGAATGAAACGCCTCCTTTAGGTACGTGAGATGCTCATTAAATGTCTTGGAGAAAACTGTGATGTCATCATGGTAGACAATCATACAGCTTAAATTAAGGTCCTGGAGAATAATTTATCTTTCTCTAAAAAGTAGCAGGCGCATTAAACAACCCATGAGAAAGCTGAGTGGGTTGGAACAAACCCTTGCTGCAGATAAGGGCGCACATCTCATGATCCTGTGGAGAAAGGTCATATGCCAGTACCCGCTAGCCAACTTCATGGTGGAGAAGAATTTAGACCCAGAGAGTTGGGCTAGAGTGTCATCAACGCGGGGGATAAGGTAACTATCCTTCTTGTTGAGGTTGTTCAGTTTGCGGTAGTTCATTACTACCCAATGACCTCCATTTTTCTTTTTATTAATAGAAGAGGGAATGACTAAGGGCTTTGGGAAGGCACCAGCAACCCAGCATCCAGAAGCTTTTGAGCTCCGTCTGCATCTGTAGCTCCTTAACTTTTGATTTTTTGTGGGGTTTGGAGCAGATGAGTTAAGCCTCACCAACCTTAATTGTATGAGTCTAACTCTTCATGTACCCATAGTCAGTGTCGGATTTGGAGAAAATGTCGCTGTAGGCCTCAAGTAGGGTATGAACTTTATCCAGCTCAGCTGGGGTTAGTTTATTGGAGATATGAACGGAAGGTAAGGTATATATAAGACTGGTCAGCGGGTAAGCCTAATTCCGCCATAGATCCAATACAGTGAACTTGGTATATTTCCTCAAGGGAATCAGCATGCCTCTTCCAATCTCCTGATGCTTTTTTACAACCATATCCTTATTGGTGAGATACTCTAGCAAGAGTTAATGGTCGTTAATTGGCAAGGTCTGGCACGCCTGGAAAAGCTCTGGGCTCCAAGGGACTAACTCCGTCAATGCTAATTAAATACAATAGGCAGCTGTGTGTTATTTGCAATTTTATCTTCGTGTCAATTACCCTTTGCTCACCATCGTTGATGACCACCTCTTCAGAAGCATAGAAGATACCATCCATGGCGTCCACTGATTGATGCAACATTTTTTATGCCGTCCTGCCATGGTGTAATGTAGGGATAAGGCGGAAGAGGGATAATCAACTGTGCAAGCATAATTCTTTTTATTAAGCACCTCATTGGTCAAAATCAGTGGAACCTCGTAGTTAAGCAGGGAGAGATAGCTCTGATTCAACTTAATAATTCCTTCATACTTGATCATGGACTGGGTACCAATTAGTAGATCATATGTATTGTTAGCCAGGGCCACCGCTGGAGCTGACAAGATGAGCTTCCCAAAATATATGGCAGAGAAGAGTATGACCCAATGGTGTAGGTGTTGCTTAGGCCTGCAGTTTCAAATTCTTGATTGTAGTCAAGGTAGGGGGCCAGTCTAATTTTTTAATCGGTTTGATGACACATCGTTTACTGAAGCTCAGTGTTGAGGTTATCCCTAACCTTCAATCCAATGATGACGACCTCCACTTTGGTTAAGGTTATACCCAAGTTGGGGGAATGAGCGAGGACCTCCTTTAAAAGGATAGTAGAGGCAATTCTTTTGGCAGTCTCAGTAGTAATTCTCCTGGATATACTGCAGGGTATGAACACATTGGTTAGATATGATCAAGGTGACAATGAGCTGGTTCACTTCACTGGCAGTGTCAATGACCTCGAAACCCCTCAACACTTGACGGAGATAAGTTTGGCAGGGGATTCTAGACATATCCACTATTTCTGGATTCAACCTATCAGGTGTCTCCACTTCACCTGAGGCTCCTAAGACATAGTGACCAACATCTTCACAAACTCCTTCAGATTCGTCGTTAGAGGGATTCTCAATGCACATCAAAGATTCCATCAGTTGGGAGGTAAGATCAGTGCTTTCCTTGTTGCAGGGGAGGTTCTGGGGCCCTCAAATACCTGGGTAACCTTTTAAGGAAAGCTTTAAGTGTTACGGCTCTACATCTAGTTCTTGATGTAGGGGGTTTAGCTGCTCCATGGCTACAGGTTTTGATCTAGAATGGCAAGAGGAGATGCCGAGGGGTATAGAAATTTTTGCCTTGGTGGGACGTGACATTTTAAGGCACTTTGGAAGGCCTCTCTGACGAAGTAAGAGCAGGGCGAAGTGATAGCTAACTTCACTAGCTTCACTTTGAGAACTGGAGATGGAGGAGAGCGCTGCCCCTTCACTGCTAGTATCCTTTGCCTATCTTCACATGGGGATGAGCCTATCGTTGCAGCAGCTCCATGAAAGCAGATTTCTAAAGGGGGCAGCCATAGAAGAGGCTGGAGGAGCTATAGTAGATTCTCGCCTCAGAGCTCCTTATGTAAAGACTTTCATAATAGTCAACCACCCCTAACAAGGCCTCCTTGATATCCCATATATTTTGGAGGGAGCGCTTCAAGACAGAGATATGCATTGCCAAAGAGGGATGAGACGCAAATCCAGTCAAAACAACAGCAATAGAATCGTCAAGAGGGAGCATTTTGGCAAAAACAGAGGCTGTTTTTATTGAAGAATTGTTCAACAAAAGAGATGATCAATTCTCCTTCTTTCAGACTAAGGCACATAAAGGCCTGTTTTCTGTCTTCCCAAGCTCTTTGGGGATCCAAACTCCTCAATGTGCGTTTTCTTTACCTCACCCAAGTTTTAAGGCTGTCCATATAAGGTACCATCACCTCTTGGGCGTAGCAGCTGAGGCAGAGGATGTGCTTTACTTTTTGGGGATCAGATGTCCCTTCCATAACAGCCTCATAACGAAGGGAATGAGGCAATACTACCCTCTCCTGGGGTAAATTTGTCTCTGAAAGGGGTTTGGCAATAACTGGACCTCCTGTTGAGAGGCTTGGCATACGTGCTGTTTGAGGGTTTTAGATCAAGACAGTGCACTCGATAACTGCTGGGCAAAAGCATCTTGCCAGGAGTCAGAAGCAGCGGGGAGGTTGTGATGATTAATTACCCTAACACCTCCATTTTTGATGATTGTTTTGCGGTGTACTGCCCCCTGTAGTGAGCACCACTTGTTGGAATTCAGAATTTTTGTAGTACTCGCTGGTGCGTTTTCACACCAGAATTTCAACAATTAATTGCAGGAGAAGTATTTTATCTACTGCGAGATAATTATATTGTAGGGTGTTATTTGACCGCTTATAGTTAAACTAATAATAATAAATTAACTTAAAATATTGGTTTTTATATGAATTTATTAGTAGCCATGGGGGGTTAAGAAGTGGCCTCTATTAATAAATCAATGCTTAGCATATAAAATGTATCAAAGCTCAAAGTGAGCTATACGGGAAATTCAGTATAAGCTGGGTGCATCCAAATTTGGTTTTATGGGCTTTTAACATATTAGAGCTGTCAAAACTCAACTTGCATTAATGGAACAGCCAATATTGGTCAGTAACAGGTAGGACTGGTACATCAGGTAAAGATTTAACATATTAAACCCAATCAAATGGTGGAAAAATATTTGCATCTTGCAGGACCCCCTCTAACCCTATAATAGGGGTTGGTCTCCGCCTAAATATGAAATAAATTTGGAAGTGGCCAGGAAGGAACCTCGGACAGACTCCCCTGAATTTAATGCATGGTCCATGCAATCTGATCTACCAAACTCATGATATTTGCCTGAGAAGAATTAATAATAGTTTTACCCTGATTTGAGGGGCTCCACAAAGAATTGATCATGGTCTTTTGCCTATATTTCATTATTACCTCAGAAACGTTCTTCTCACAATATCATACTTGTAATTGTATGATATGAGGTTCAGAAAAGTTGGTTCCGCATATGGCTACCCTCAGCAACTTGGTGGAGATTAAGGAAGCCCTCAGCAAAGAATTTGGGTCCATGCAGAGTTTTAAAAGGCAAAAACAGACCTTTATGTGTCTTAGCCTACAAAAGGGAGGATTACTTGCCACTCTTATTGATTCTATAATGAAGCTTAACCTCTGCTTCTTGCAAAAATGCTCCCTCTTGATGATTCTATTGATGCTGTTCTAGCTGGATTGGCGCTTCATCCCTCTTTGGAGATGCATATCTATGCTGACAAGCGCTCCATCTAAAATATATGGAATATCAAGGAGGCTCTGTTGGCAGTGGCCAACTTCTATGAACATGATGCTACGTAATAAATTCTGAGGTGAGAATCTATTCTTCCCCTCTAGCCTCTTCAAAAGCTGTCTCCCTTTAAAGATCTGCTCCCGCAAAGCTACAGTAACAAAATGCTCCTCTCCCATGTGAGGATAGGCAGAGAATACTAGCAGTGACGAGGCAGTGCTCTTCTCCATCTTCAGTTTCCAAAGTCCAACCAATGAAGTTAGCTATCACTTTGTCTTGCTCCCCTCTCCTTCTGAGCAGCCTTCTAAAGTGGCTAAATTGTTGCAGCCCTCCAAGGTGCTATCTTTATTTCAATCACCCTTTCTTCTGGCTGTCCCTAGTCAAAACCTATGTCATGGGACATCCAAAACCTACTATTTTAAAGGACAACTGAAGAGTAAAGACAATAACCGCGCCTCCTTTCATAGTTAATAGGGTAGTTGAGTGCCCCAAGGGCCTCTCCAGCACAAGGGAATCCCTGAACTTACCTCACGGCCAATTGACTCCTAACATGTATTGATAACCCATCCAATGACGATATGAGGGGGTTTTTGTGAAGAGGTTGGTCATTATTTCATAGGAGCCCCAGGTGAAATGGAGGTACTTGAAAGGCTGTACTGGAGATAATAAATATGTCTAGAATATCCTGCATAACTTATCTAAGTCTATTACTGAGGGGTACAGAAGTTATTGATACTGCCATTGATGCTGATGAGCTCATCATCACACTGATCCGATCCACCCAGAGTGTGCATACGCTGCAGTCTATCCACAATAAATACCTTGAAACTTCCAAACGACTTGCTTCTTCTCTGTCTAAAGGAGTTCTTGCTCTTCCCCCTAATTGGGGGGAACCTATTGAAAGTAGAGGTTGTTGTCAATGGAGTACAGGTCATAGCTATACTTTACACTGGGTCTCCTGTTAACGTTGTGTCATCAAAACTTATTAAAAAAATTAAGTTGGCCTCTGACCTCGACTATACCCAAGAGTTTGGCACATATGGTCCAACCAACACTCGCGCTATTGGGGCCTCTTCATCTTTACCCATCAGATTTAAGAATCTCATCTCATTGGTCCCAGCGTTGGTAATAGCCAACAATACCTAAAATATGCTCATTGGCACTCAGTTTAAGCTTGATATGATGGTATACCACTTGAAACAGGGCTATCTCTCCCTGCTTAACTACAAAGATCCCCTGATTCTAACCAACATTGAATGATTAAAAAGGAATACGCTTGCACAGTTGAGTATCCCTCCTTTGCCTTATCCCTACACTACACAACGGTGAGGCAGAATACAAAGATGCTTCCTAATCAGTGAACGCCCTAGAAGGTATTCCATGTCATGCATCTGAAGAGGTTCCAATTGAGGCGGGTGAACAACGGTTGATTGACACTAAGATTACCTTGCAAATCCACCATAATTGTCTATTGCAACTTATCATTGTTGATGGAGTTAGCCCTATAGAGCCCAAGTATTGCCAGATGTACTAGACCCAGCCTATCAGAGATCTACCAATTTCCTGCTAAAGAATCTTAATAAGAAGGACATAGTCATAATTAAACATCAGGAGATTGGAAGAGGCCTACTGATTCTCATTAAGGATATCAAGCAAATTCTTTTTATTGGTTCTATGGCATATATGAGCTTAAACGCTGTCAAGAAGCTGATATGACTGGATGATAATATATATAATCTGGAGGATGAGAATTAGAGTCAAGGCGAGCCTTAAGTTTGAGCGTAAATCTATATTGATATGTAGTGAATAAATCAAAATATTGATAGTTTGGCGAATCAAGGGAATTCAGCTGAAATCTCAAGATAGATGAAATCCTAAGAAGGGAACAAATTGGAGTTTACTAAGCAGAAGGGTGGAATTGACCCAGAATACTGAGATAAGAGTCAAGTAGAATAGTGAGAGGGGGAGGTTTTGAGTAGTCTAAAGATAAGTTATGCATTTATTAGATTATATTTACAAGTGTCAATTAGTGTGATTACCTCATACTTTTTCATCAATTTTTATTAAGAGTTGGTGATCTGCATATCATCTGATTCCGTTACTCAGTGGCTAATACCCTGTGCAAACTAGCTCAGCAGAATCAAATTGATTACACCAAAAAATATAGTTGTGCTCACTATAGGGGCATTCTGCTGGTTGGTGCCAGAGTAACCGCAGGTTGGTGAGGTGGTGGTAGGGATGTGCCACCGTGGTTATGGTACAGCAGTTGTTGGTAGCAGGGAGGGGCAATCCCTGGACGCCTGTCCCACATGCTGAGGCAGAAATTAGGAGGAATAACATCTGTTTAAGTGGGTGAAAATGTCAAAAATAACCAAATGGATTCCTCCAATGATTTAAGTAATTTGGGATGAAATAGGGCAATCCCAGCGGAATGGCTTATTGACTAAATTTCGTGGTTATTAGGTGATTGCTAGGTAGTTGTTCCCCAAAGTGGGTTGAGCTGAATCCAAGTATTCCGCCAAGTTAAAATTTAGAACAAAAGGAGCCAATCAGTGGCCCAAATTGGTTTATGGATCACTGGCAACTAGTAGCTGAGGATGATCCACTTGAATTGATTATTTGATGTTGGCGGAATCTGACAATTATGAGTTTGAGGCAGCTGAAGTTGTTTATGGTGTCTCATATATTAACTAACTATCACCTGAATAAGGAGATTTCTAAACAATTGATTAAGATGAGTCAAAATGTGAAATTGGCGAGATGCTGAGATATTCCGAATTTTTTGAGTGACCAAAGTGGTTTCCAGTGCATTATAATCAATTTAAGGTTGAATCCAAATTCGATACTTATTTAAATAAGTAATTTATATGGTTTACCAGAGACTGAAGACCAAGGATGAAGCTGAAACTAGTTTGACATTGGGAAGGATGGGGCGAGAGGGTCATTTCCCAGGAAGAGAGTAACACAGCAGAAGGCATAGAACAATGGTTGGATGGAAGGTCCAGCAATGAGCTGATAGGTTTGCAGTGGGCGCAGTAGCCCTTTTGCTAATAGTAAAATTACCTGGCGCTTCCCTTTCAATAAACAGCTCCCTTTGCCAAATCTACCTTTAATTATAATTTTATCTCTATTTTCGTTGGTTGAGGGGATAGGCTGGGTGATCCCCAAATGGCTGAGGTGACACGCTAAGAGGTCAGACAGCGCTGCTAGACCCATCGCTTAAGGCGAAATGGAAAGGGCTGACCAGTCTTCATATTAGTTGGCTTGCCGACCAGCAGAGCCCCTGTTGCAGAAAAGCAATTTTCTGACATCTGCTGACCACTCCTTATGTACTTAGCCTACATCCATATCTCTAAGGAACTAACCCAGCAGAGCTTGACAAAGTTCATACTATGCTTGAAGCCTATAGTGACATTGAATCAAATTCTGACACAGACTATGGACACATGAAGGGTTGGACTCATACCATTGACGTCAAAGCTTGCTCCATCTGATCCAAACCCTAACACAAATTCAAAGTATAAAAGCTACAGATGAGGACGGAGCTTAAACAGTTGTTGGATGCTGAGTTGCTGGTGCCTTCCCAAAGCCAATGGTCGTCCCCTCGTCTCCTGATAAAGAAGAAATATGGAGGTCATCAAGTAATTATGGAAAACCACAAACTAAATAACCTCACTAAAGATGATAGATATCCTATCCCCCACATGACGACTCCCTAGTTAAACTCTCTTTTTCTAACTTCTTTTCCGCTATGGATCTGGCTAGCGGTTATTTGATAAATGGACCTTTATCCCCAATATCAGGTAAAATGCTTTCTTATTTTCAGTGAGAATCTCTTCCAACATACCCGACTACCTCAAGGGCTGTGCAACTCACCCACAACTTTCCAGCGATCCATGGACCATATCCTTCAGGAACTAAAGTTAAGTTGCGTTATTGTTTATCTCAATGACATCATGGTGTTCTCCAAGACCTTCAACGAATATCTTACTCACTTTAAGGAGGTATTTCAGCGCCTACGAAAGTCCAACATCATGTTAAGATTCTTTTAAGTGCACTTTTTTCAAAGGAAATTAAATTTTCTTGGATACGCCATCTCTCAAGAAGGAACCAACCCCTACATGACAAGGTTAAAGCCATAGAAAAAATGCTTCCCCCTAAGAATATGCGGGATATTCAGGTATTTCTTGGCATGATGAGTTATTACCATCAGTTCATCCTAAGTTCGCCCAGCTTAGTTAGCCTCTTGTACGCCTCTTAGCTAAAGCACCCCGTTCCATTAGAGTGCTGACAAAAGGCAGCTTTTTAGACTTCGAAGGAGATATTGCAAAGAAGGATGATTCTTGCCACCCTAGCTATAACAAGCCCTTCATGTTGTTTATGGATGCCTTCAATCACGCTGTTTGAGCCATTTTGGCTCAATTGGATGAGCATGGGGGTCGATCATCCAGTGTCTTACTTTAGCAAAATTCTTAAAAAGCTGAGAGCAACTATAGCGTCACTGAGAAGAAGTGCCTTACTGTCTTTCTCGCTGTATTGTACTACCACCCATTCTTATATGGGACTTCTTCAAAAATGGTTACCAACCACGCATCCTTAAAGTGGTTGCAGAATATGAAGAACTCCATAGGACAGTTGGCTCTCTGGGCTTTGAAGCTCTAGCATTACGACATGACAATTGAGCATCAGGTGGGAACTCGCCATATGAACGTTAATGGGTTGGCACAGCTGCCTGTCCTTCACTTAGACAATATTGAAGCTGAGAGCTTACATGGCCTCCTAATAACTCCTGACGCGTGAGCTGATGAGGATAAACCTGTACTGAAGATACTAGCTCAGAACTCCTGTAATACCAAAGTAGAAAGCGGGAAGTTATGCAAGAAAGTAGGGGTAAACTGTTTACCATATCTCCAGCCATCAGAGAGAGTACCAATGATCCTGGATTCTCACACTATTATGAGGCATGGAGATTACGCAAAACCTAGGAGTGGGTAAAAGAGCGGTACTACTGGGAGGGCATCATAGAGACCATAACTGAAGTCCTGGACGACTGCCTGACTTGTTAAAAGCAGTCCAGCTTCAAGAACAAGTATCAATATCAACCTACAAACCTTAACAGCCTTTCCACTTTTTAAGTCTTGATGTGGTTGGTCCTCTACCCCAGATTAATGGGAAATCGATATATCTGGTAGGAATTGATCAATTTAAAATGGGTTAAGCTGTGGCTCTTCCTGCCTAAACCGTGAAAGCTACTGCCACGTTTCTTCGCTAGAATAACTTTACCCTCCATGGATGTCCTCATGTTCTTCTCTGCAATAAAGAGAAATATTTTACCTCCCAAGTGGTTAAGCTTCTAGCTATCTCAATGGGGGCCCACCAGCTTTTCTCTGCCACTTATAACCTTCTACTAATGGTACCATAGAATGAGTTAATGGACCCCTGGTCTCCATACTATTTTTTAGCATTAGTGGTGCCCAACTCAAAAAGGGGAGCCACCACACATCTTTATTTGCGAATGAGACAAATAAAGGGATCATTAGAAATAAAAAAATTCCTTATATAGCCCCTAAGTTAAAAGCCTAGAAAGCCATATCATAAGGTGAGGAGGCTTTGGGAAGCTTTTGTCCAGTGCCCGCTTTAGCTGGAAGAACATGGCAGACAGCATTGGGTGGGAGCATCAGCGACATAGGGCATAAGGAGGTTTAGTTGAGAGTTTTCTTCATTTATGAGGCCAGTAGTGTCCATCCCCTCAGCGTATTGAGCAAGTTGACTGTGGGAACTTATATGACCACATTATCCAGCTTGCGAATTATCTAAGCTTCAGTTAATCTAAGATAATTGGTTTATTTATTTAATTTAGCTTATTGATTAAGCTTTGATATGTTGATCAATTATTCATCTCTTCAGCAATAATCACTGATTAAATGGATAATTGTAATTCTCATAGGATCATATCCAATGATAATTACGGTTACAATTTCATTGGGGATTGTTGCTGACAATTTGGAGATGATTAAATTGACTTAAAATGGGTAATTACTCATGGGAAATTGTTGGGTTTGGTAGTCAACATGTGGTCTGATATGAATAGCGATTTAATTACGCTATTCCTTGTATATATCAGCTGGAACTTTTCCCAAAATTGAGCCAATATCCCTTTTCTGTTGGCTAGGCGTGCTGAGACTATTGTAAATATCCCTTTTCATTGGCTAGCCATGCCAAGAACCTTGCAGATATCCCTTTTCGTTGGCTAGGCGTGCCAAGAACCTAGTGGTTACCACAAATACCCCTAACGCATGTCATTCATAACTTTACCCTATATATTCCCTCACTTCAATAATAAAAAACACCTTAGTACTGTGAATACTTTAGTGTTTTAAATGTGAATTGTTTACTTCAAAGTGAAGTTGTAGGAAGTCTTCCTGTCTAAGTGTCAACGCCAGAGTGAGGCTGAAGTCGCTTAAGCCCTTATATATTGCCAGAGTGAGGCTGAAGTCAATTGAACCTTTTATTGCCAGAGTAGGGTGAAGCTACCCAATTTTCTGAACTTGACTAGGCTAATTGTCTTAATAAAATTTGAAAAACCAATATTTATTCACAGATTCAGTAGTTAAGCAAACCTGTGCACCAGTAAAAACCCCGCGGTTTTTACACTTGGTGCTCACTAAAGATGTTGAGTTAATTTTACAAGAAGAATAATAATGCCAGATTATCTAACTAATATAGAGCATCAAAGTAACAAGGAAGCAGGATCATCAGCAGACCACCTGGTAAATATCCAATTAGAGGTTGGAATGCTGGTGGATCCCCAATACATCCATCTATCAACGTTTGTAGTAAATGAGAACGCTGTAACAATTTACAAACCTCCTTCAGAGAAAATCTGAGAAAATATACCCAGTATCAGTGATATCCAATGAGAGGATTTCAAATTTTGCTGATCAATAACCTTGATCAAAATTGTGGATTATTTGAAAACATGATAACTCTGGGGATGAGTGCAGGCAAATACCTATATCAGCTCGCGAATATAGTAGTGGATCTCCAGTTTCAAGCTTATTATACTACAATAAAAAAGGATTCAGGCCAAAAAAGCCAATGATAAGAGTCAAACCAATCTTGGGGAATTTGCCATTGGAGAATGAGTAGCCTATTGTGATGCACATGGGTTCAGTCACAAAAAGAGCTAGATGCGTTATGGTCAGGACCATTTGAGGTTATTGCCAAAACAACAAATGATGCCTACATGATCAAAAATGTGTCTGAAGGTCATATGACTAATAGGGTACAAAGCAAATTTCTTAAAAAATGGAATTAATAATTATAATAATAATAATGATAATGATAATGATAATATACTATACTATGCTATACTTAAAAAGGGGAAGAAAAATAATAAGCTAAAAAATATAATATCAATTAAAAATAAAGAATAATAAATATATGTGTTAAGAAAGTTTTATTATATTTATATAAAAAGAAAAAAGAAAGCGTGGTTAGCCTGGCAGGTAAAGCTGCTTCCACCTAGTGCAGGATTCGAGTTCAAAACCTGTAATGGCTAGAAAAATTCTTGGTGTGTTATCTTTGTCCCAAGGCTAACCCACTTTGAATATTTTTGGGACCATCTAGTGCTAAATAAAAGAAAAAAGAAATATTATAGAAAAAATAGAAATTAATTAAATTATTTCTTTAATTTTTTATGCCTCAGGTTGCAAATTGTGAGTGCTTCTTTGATGCCTCTGGGGGGAGGAAAGTTGAATGACAATGTTGTGAAAGAGGTCACCAAAGTCAATCTGAGATCAGATACTTGCAAGGGATAGAGCAAGCTTAAACCAAGTTCTTTGAACTTGAGGTGGATTCTGTGAATATGCAACGATGTGAAGAGTAATGGGGACTCCAGTTCAGCAAGTCAGGAAACCCTGGATTGGGGAAGAAAGCAGCAATGCAAGAATATGCAATCTGCAAACAAGTCCATGTAATCTCAATACAGCACAGGTGCCAGAAGCTGTGTTTGGAGTGCTTGACGATGAGCTTTGTCAAGAACACTTAGCATATGAGAAAACAGTAAACAAGGGAAATGTGAAGGGGGCTGCCAAGCCATACCACCAATCATCACCATTAATGGAAGATATTGCTGGATAGTCCCAGTTGCAAAGTAATTATGCAGGTAGTGAACAGCATCTTGAAGGTGGTGGCTGCAGGCCTTCTGAAACTGGAAGGGAAAGGAAAGGTGAAAATTTGGTGATGTGGGGAGTGGAGTAGCCCATGTGCAAAGTACCTGCCCTGCAAATTGGAGTGCAAAGGAGGCAGAATCCTGATCAAGTAAACTATCAAAGTCACGAGGCGCGAAAGAGATACTAAGTGCCTAGGTCAATTTACCCCAAAGTTCACGATATGGAAGTTTGACGTGCTCATTGTTACCAATTGTCAATTTGGTAGATAAGTTATTCAGTTTGTGAAATTGGCCAATTTGGAAAAGGAACTCTGGAAGAAGATCCAATGCAATCAGGAAAGATTGATCTAAGTTGGGAAAATTGCTTTATTATGCTCAAGGGCAATTACTGGATTTAGCACAATGGGAGCCAAATCAAGTAATGCCTCAAAATTGAGCTCAGTGACAAGAGAATGAGGGATGATTGAATGGGAATTTAATGATGAAACAGCCAACCCTGTTCCCTCTTTGGAAATTGGCACCGTTGCAGGAAGAGCAGAAGAGGGGATTTCCAAATCAAGTTGACTTGGGGGGCTTGATCTAGCTGGACTGGAAAGGATACTTTTTCAGGTGGTTCATGACATCTCTCAAAAATGGGAGGCGTCTGCTTTGTTAAGACTAGATAAGATTCTTTCATATAAAAATTTATTTGATAAAGGTTTTTTAGCTGATAATCTGGTCAAGCAGGGGGATGTGTGAGAATTTATATGACCACATTATCCAGCTTGCATTCTATCCAAGCTTTAACAAATTTGTTATAATTGGTTCATTTATTTAATTTGGCTTATTGATTAAGCTTTGATATGTTGATCAATTATTCCATCTCTTCAGCAATAATCACTGATTAAATGGTTAATCGTAATTCTCATAGGATCATATCCAATGATAATTACAGTTACAATTTCATTAGGGATTGTTGCTGACAATTTGGAGATGATTAAATTGACTTGGAATGGTTATTTACTCATGGTAAATTGTTGGGCTTGGTAGCTAACATGTGGTCTGATATGAATAGCGATTTAATTACACTATTCCTTGTGAATATCAGCTGGAATATTTCCCAAAATTGAACCAATATCCCTTTTCTGTCAGCTAGGCATGCCGAGACCATTGTAGATATCCCTTTTCATTGGCTAAGTATGCCAGAAACCTTGTGGATATCCCTTTTCATTGGCTAAACGTTCCAGAACCTAGTGGTTACCACAAAAACCCCTAACACATGTCCTTCATCATTTTACCCTATAAATATTACCTCACTTTAATTTAAACACCTTAGTACTAGAAATACTTTAGTGTTTTCAAGTGTAGATTGTTTACTTCAAAGTGAAGTTGTAAGAAATCTTCCTGTCTAAGTGTCAACGCCAGAGTGAGGCTGAAGTCACTTAAACCCTTATATATTGCCAGAGTAGGGTGAAGCTACCCATTTATCCAAACTTGACTAGGCTAATTGTCTTCATACAATTAGCAAATTAATATTTATTCCCAGAGTCAGTAGTCAAGTGAACCTGTGCTCATGTGAAAACCTCGCGGCTTTTACATTGATGATCAGCAAAAGTGATGAGAGCTGGCACACAAGTGAAAGACTTGATGTGCTGGCAGGTTTGTTGATAATTGGGTTCAAAAAGAGAAGGTTTTGTCACGTTGATGCAAGAGCAGATCGCACCAAAAGTGAGCTCCTCAATTTCATATTTTCATCTTCATAAAAATTTGATGGGAAATTTGGGATAGGAATACCCTCAACTAGAGGTTCCATCGCCCATGGAGATGTTGGTGGAGGAGGATGTTGGCAGGGGCGGCTGCAGCTTCCACCGCCATTTTATTTATATTTTATAATTTGGAAAGCCATTTTTATAGCAAAAACGGTGGGGGCGTAAATTGGGAGGATTAATAAAAAACTCCTCCAATGCGAAATCTGGCTTGACATTGAATGGTTGGTCACTTTCAGTGATCCACTCGAGACACTGAATGTATTAAGCTCAGCCAGCACTGGCCCAGCCGTAGGAGTTGGTGTGGTGGCGGAACCTGATTGGCTGCAAACAGCTGACCATGGCAGCTCAGCCAAAACTGTTTCAGTCAGTGACTTAGGATTCCATAACCTGGTCAAACTAATTAAATTTTAAAAAATTCTAAAATTTTGATTAGCTGCTGCTTTTGAAGCAGTGCCAGAATTCCCCAAGGTTGGGGGCGGGAGGATCACTCCCCGTTAAAAGAATTTTGGCATGGCCACAGCTGGGCTGACGCCAGAAGGAGGGGCAGCGGAAGTGGTGGAGGAAGAAACTGTGGGGAACTTGCGCTTCAATGATCCAATTTAAAGCACAAGGGGCAAATTGCGCGGCCATTCTTGACCTGCGCCTAAAAGGGGTGATCCAGCATGGATCTGATTGCTGTACAGGGTAAATTGTGAGATGAGTATTGTGAAAGAAAGGGCAGATTGTTGCAAAGGCTCAAAGCCCTGCCAAATAGTCCGCCACATTGGGAACTACAAACTATACCATGGGGTCTGCGCTGTAAATGGCCAAACCCTCTGAGTTCATGGCAGGGAATTCAGGGGAGAGATGGGAAGGCAGCCTTACAAACTCGACCACCAAATGTGGCCTCATCCAGGAGCCAGGTTTGAACTTTGGGAAGCAGAATTTTTAAAAATCAATGGCAGCTTTGATGCTGCCATTGCATCAGCTTCAGAGTGGAAGCTGAGGGTGAAATACCCCCTTAAAGGGGCAGAATCTGATAAAACTAGCAGGTTTAAAACTGCCGTGGCCATCTTGATGATGGATGCACTTGCATATGTAAGAGATTCCCATATTTGACCCAAAATCCAAAACACAAACTACTCTGGGGAGCACCAATGGGCTCCAGAGCACTGCCTGGGTGGTTGCAAGGTGGTGGTCCAAGTCCAAGGGGGACATAACGCCTGGTAGCATTAGGGGGCTAGCAGATCCAGCCTGGGTGTGCTTTAAAAGCAGCTGAAAAATGGCAGTGGGCAGTGCACCACCACCCCACACTGGGGTAACAGGCATCAACTGCATCAACATTGGTAAGTTTGGCTCAATTAAGCAGCTGTTTTTTGTTTTTTTTATTGGTATTTTGCTTTGATTCAGATATTGAATCGAAAAGAGAGTCCTGATCTCCATACTAAGAATGATGACTAATTCAGACCCTCTTCATTGGGATCTGTACTTATCAAGTGCCATCATGGCCTACCATATTAGCTACAACTAGATCCTCAAAATCTCTCCTTTCTGAGTGCTATATGGTCGAGAACCTGGGTGCTAGCCTTGTTAGTCAGGGATATCTTCTCTGTTATGAATGACCCTGAGCAAGCCATAAAAATTTGGCCCAGCATCTTATTCAGTTACGAGCAGAGGCTATGACAAATTTTGGAAAAGACTGTCACAAAATAGTGTTATTAAGCTAATGAGCTTTGGCCCCTCTTTCGTCATTCCAAGTATCAGACTTGGTGTTGTATTATCACAACCAAATTACTCCTAGAATTGAAAAACTTGGGTTTATTTGTGAAGAACATCTTGTAGTCATGTATAAGCGAGGATATGAGTACTCTATTATATTCTTTGCTTCTGGAGTTACCATCCACTAGGTCCATGGCCAGTTCCTGCGCCCATATTCTCCCCTACCACTCTAGAAGGGGTTAATATTTGACAATTAAAAGTCCAACACTTTAAAAAGCGTGTTTCAGGGGTGAATACACATAAATTAATCCAAAAGACCCTGGCCAATTCTCAGGGGAACCCAATCAAATTGGGGTAATCATTTTGCTCACTCTCCTCAACCATAATGCTCAATTGTTGGTGGTTGGGTTGTGCTGACCCTGCGGCGGAATCAGACAAGACATTCTGAGGTTCAATATCTAATTGGTTAAAATATTAACTCTTTGCTCCACGATTTTTCTTGCCCACTATTGACCCACCATCTGCCCTCACATTGAAGCAAGGCAAATCTCGAGAGATTCAATAGTTTGAAAAGTTATTATTTCTAAATTGAGCAACTCTAAGCTTATAATGAATTTCTTAGCCATTCACTTCAAGCCACAAACTGCTTTAAATACTAAGAAGTGAGAGATTAATGGAGTTCGCTAATTTACTCCAAGTTAGACATAATATTATTTATATAAAAATATACCTTTTTAGTAATATTTGTCAGTAAATTACAAGTCCAATATATTGATAAGAGTGGTTCAGAGGAAAATAATCAGAATATTGGCCAAAAGACCCTGGTCAATTCCTGGTGGAACCCTGCAAATTGAGGTAGCACTTTTATTAAAGATCAGGCAAATAAATTGAGTTTAGATGGGTGAATTGCACCAAAAATGTCAGCAAAATTTTGGGAGTTTAGTGGAGGCTTCTCCCCCAGCCTTATCTAGTTTAGTAAAGGTTACGCCGTGGAAACCAGCCTCTTTTATAGGGTCATAAGGGTTCCAACCAAGTGAAAAATTTTTATCACAATGATTGGGTCAAGTTCATAAAAACTTTTACTAATGGACTTGTCCTTCTTGTTCCTAACCCTCAATCAGCCATTTCGCCCAAACAAGGCAATTTAGAGGGATCCAATAGGTTAATAGCTCATATTACCTAATTTGGACTTTACTAAGCTATTTAAACTTTGTGGCTTGACATTTTAAATACTAAAATCGATTTATTATGTGATCTCTTTTACCCCCATTTGGCGCCTAGTACATATTTATAAAACTAAACTTTTTTATTATATATTTAGGTTTAGTTATTTTCATATGAGTGGTGAGAAAAGCCCTTAAATAAATTGTTGGATTTGAGGCAAAAAGTACCAAAGAGCCTTTTTTCCAGCCAAAAATCCAACAAGTGGTGCTCACTTCAAGGGTATCTGCACACCACAAAAAAGTTATAATAATGGAGGCTGTTGGGAGTGGTAACCCTTCTAGCTTCTCCGCTGATATTAGCCCTAGGCTTGCATATTTGGAACAACAGCTATCCAGTGCTTTATCTCGCCTTAAACGGCTCAAGCAGCACTCATCTCAACGCCCAGTTATACAAAAAAACCCTCTTTGAGACAAGTTCATACCTGGTGAGGGCAGTATTGCCTCCTTACTTTATGTTTATGAATATGCGATGGAAGGAGTAACTGACCATCAAAAATCCAGTTCATTCTTCCCTACTTAAATCGTTAAGCTCAAGAAAGAATGGTCCCCACCATGGTCAACCTTAACACTTGGGGAGGTTAAGCAAGCTCTTCTTGATGAATTCGGTTCCAAGCAGAGTTTGCAACGGCAAAAACAGACCTTTATGTGCCTTAGTCTGCAAGAGGGATAATCGGTTACCTCTTTCATTGAGCGCTTATAGACTAAAGCTCAACCTCTGTTGCTTACCCAAATGCTCTCTCTTAATGATGCAATTGAAACTATCTTGGCTGGCTTGGCATCTCATCCCTCTTTGGCGATGCATCTCTCTTCTGTAAAGCGCTTTTAAAACTGTACGAGATATCAAGGAGGCCTTATTAGTGGTTGCTGATATGTATGAGCTTGGCCCTACACAAGGATCTTTAAGCCAAACATCTACGACAACCAATTTAGCATCTACTACAGCTGTTTTCCTCTTGAAACCTGTTCCTACAGAACTGGCGTCAAAAATGTTTTTTCTTCCCATAAAGATAATCAGATGGTAATGGCTGTGATGTGACAGTTCTCCCCTTTGTCTTCAGTTCAAAACACTCAGTTGGTGAAAGCAGTCGTCCCTTTTCCTTGCCCATCTTTTTCTTCAGAGTAGCCTTCACAAGTAGTCCCAAAGCCAGATCTAAAGCATAAACCCCTTTCTTGGGTCCCAATCGGTTCCACTAACAATTGATTGAATGACCAGGTCACAAAGGCTAAACTGCCTGTTTCACAGAAGCACACAGCCACTGAACAACCCAAAGCTGTTGGATAAAGCATCCACCTCCACGGTGCTATCCCCTTCAACCTCTCATTCAGCTAACTCTAGTCTGAAACCTGTCTCCTTGAAGTAGTACAAACCCCCTTCTTTGAAGGTCGAAACACAAGCTGTAACAATTCCAACGCCTCCCCCAAAAGTTAATAAGGTGGAGTAGCAACCCCAGGACCTATCATCTCATAAGGGAAGTCCTGAACCTACCCTACTTCCTATAAGCTCCCTAACCTGCATTGACAACCCCTCTGACGACGAGTCTAAAGGGTAGATGAAGATGTTGGTCATTATGTTTTAGGAGCCCCCAGGTGAAGTGGAGGTACCTGATCAATTAAACCCAAGAGAGTGAATTGGGCTAAGATCCCTTGGCAAACTTATACTTTGCAAGTGATAAGGGGTCTTAAGATTATTGACACTGCCATTGACGCGGACCAGCTCATTGGAACATTTCTCTGATCCACCTAGTGCGTTCACACCTTGCAGTCTATCCAGGTGAAATACCCTGAAACTGACAAACTACTTGCCTCCAATTTTATCTATAAGAGGTCCTCGCTCTTCCCCCACCTTGGAGGTAATTTAACTAAAGTGGAGGTCGTTGTTAATGGAGTGCGGGTATAAGCTACCCTTGACACTGGGTCCCCGGTGAACATTGTGTCAACCAAGCTCATTAAGAAAATCAAGCTGGCCCCTGACCTCAACTACAATCAAGAGTTTAGAACTGCGGTCCCAAACAACACCTGCGCCATTGGAGCCTACTCTTCTCTGCCAACTTATCTTTTAAGATTCCCTTGTCAGCTCCAGAAGTGGCTTTGACTAATAATACTTACGATTTAATCATTGGAACCCAATTATGCTCGAATATGAAGGTATTATTAATTTGAAGCAGGGCTATCTCTCCCTGTCTAATTACGAGGTTCCTCTGATTCTGTCTAATGATAAGCTCAATAAAAAGGATTATGTTTGCACAGTTGAGTATCCCTCCTCCGCTTTAACCCTGCATTACGCCACGGCAGGCAGGCATACAAAACTGTTGCCTCCCTCAGTGGATGCCCTAGAGGGCATCTCTTTATATGCTTCTGAAGAGGTGGTCATTAAGTCTGGAAAACAAAGTGTAATTGACATGAAGATTACCATGCAAATCCCATAAAACTGCCTACTGAACCTCATTAGCATTGATGGAGTTAGTCCTTTAGAGCTCAGAGTTTTGCCAGGAGTGTTAGACCCCGCCTATCATCGGCCTATTAACCTTCTTCTAGTATATCTCACCAAGAAGGATATGATAGTAAAAAGCATCAGGAGATCGGAAGAGGCCTGCTGATACCCATTGAGGACATCAAGCAAGTCCACTGTATTGGGTCTATGGAGGATTTGGACTTACCCGCCGACCAGTCTTTATACATTTTACCTTCTCTTCATATCTCCGATGAGCTAACCCCAACTGAGCTGAATAAAGTCCACATCCTACTCAAGGCCTACAGCGACATTTTCTCTAAATCTGACAATGACTATGGGCACATGAATGAATGGACGCATACTTTTGACTTTGGGGATGCTAAACCCATTCGCTCCAAGCCCTACCACAAATCAAAAGTTAAGGAGCTACAAATGCGGACGGAGCTCAAACAGCTGCTGGATGCTGGATTGTTGATGCCTTCACAAATCCCTTGGTCATCCCCACTCTTTATTAATAAAGAAGAAAAATGGAGATCATCAGGTAGTGATGGACTACCGCATTTTTTTAACCTAACCAAGAAGGATAGTATTCAATCCCTCACATTGATGATGCTCTGGCCCAAGTCTCTAGGTCCAAGTTCCTTTCAGTCATGGATCTGGCTAGCGGTTATGCGAAAATGGACCTTTCTACACAAGACCTGGAAAAGTGTGCTCTTATTTGCAGTAAGGGTCTCTTCCAACCTACCCAACTACCGCAAGAGTTGTGTAATGCGCCTGCCACTTTCCAGTGGACGATGGATCACATTCTCCAGGATCTCAAACCTAGTTGTGTGATTGTCTATCTTGATGACATCAAAGTTTTCTCCAAGACTTTAAATGACACCTTGCACATATAAATGAGATGCTTCAACGCTTGTGGGCATCTTACATTAAACTAAAGCCCTCCAAATTCACATTTTTCCAGAGGAAGCTGATTTCCTTGGGCATGGTATCTCACAAGATGGGATACAACCGCTACAAGATAAAGTCAAAGCAATATCCAAGATTTCTGCTCCCAAAGCCCTTTGTGACAGCCAGGTTTTCTTGGGCATGATAGTGTACTATTATTTTATTCAAAATTCGCCCAGCTCAGCGTGCCCCTTGCCCGCCTCCTGGCTAAAAACACCCCCTTCCATTGGGGTGCTGAACAAAAGTCCGCATCTGAGACCCTGGAGGAGCTTTTGCAAAAAGGCAGATACTCTGCCACCCTGACTATAACAAACACTTCATGTTGTTCACAGATTCTTTTGATTACACTGTTGAAGCTATCTTGGATCAATTGAATGCGCATGGGATCGATAATCTCATATCTTTCTTAAGAAAAAGCTTTCAAAAGCTGAGCATAACTACATCATCACGGAGAAGGTGTGCTTGACTGTCCTGCTTGCTGTCAAACACTACCGCCCATTTCTATATGTAACTACCTTCAAAGTGATCACAGACCACGCCTCTCTAAAGTGGTTGCAAAATATGAAGGACCCCACAGGGCCATTGGCTCTCTGGGCTCTGAAGCTCCAGCATTATGATATGACTATTGAGCATTGGGCAGGAACGCGCCACATGAATGTAGATGGGTTAAAATTGCTGAACGTTCTTAACTTAGATAATAATGAAGCTGAGAGCTACATGAATTTCTCATGACTCCATATGCATGGGCTGATAAAGACAAACCAATACAAAAAAAGCCAGTTCGACATTCTCATAACACCAAGGTGGAAAATGGGAAGTTATATAAGAAAGTAGGAGTAAATTGTTTTCCATATCTCCAGCCGTCAGAGCGAGTTCCTGTCATCTTGGAGTCCCACACTATCATGGGGAATGGCGGAGTACACAAAACATATGAGAGGGTTAAAAAGTGGTAGTAATGGGAGGGCATCTTGGAAACCATAACTGAAGTCTTGAATGCATGCCTGACCTGTAAAATTCAATCCAGATTCAAGGCCTGATATCAGTATCAACCTACGACGCCTCAACAAACCTTCCACACCATAAGTTTGGATGTGGTAGGACCTTTCCCTCAGACCACAGGTGGCAATCGCTATATCTTTTTTGGTTTTGATCATTTCGCCATATGGGTTGAAGCTGTAGCTCTCCTCGCTCAGCCTGCTAAAGCCACGGCCACCTTCTTACAACAATATATTTTCACCTGGCATGGGTGCCCCCAGGCCCTCCTATGTGATAATGGAAAAAAATTTATCTCCCAAGTGGTGAAGATTTTTGCCACCTCCATGGGAGCGCAACAACTCTTCTCAGCCCTTTATAACCCATCCACAAATGGTTCTGTAGAAAGAGTTATCAGAACCATTGTCTCAATACTCTGCAAAATGGTCAATTCTGACACTCTCCACTGAAATCTTTACTTATTTAGTATCCTCATGTACTACCAAATTAGTTACCATCACATCCTAAAGATGTCCCCTTTCCATGTGTTGTATTGCCAAGAACCTGGGGTGCCAGCTCTACTATCAAAAGATATCTTCACTTACAGAACTGACCCAGAGTAAGCCATAAAAAGTTGGCCCAACACATCATCCAACTACAAGCGGAATATATGACTAACTTAGCTAAGACGGTCATGGAATAAGACAAAGCAACTAATGAGATTTGTGTCCCTCTCCTTCAAAGTAGCTGACTTGGTATTGTAATATCAAAAATGCATCTCCTAGAATTGAGATGTTTGGTTCTATATGGGAAGGGCCATCTTCAGTCACATACAAGCGAGGGGATGAGTACTTTATTAAATCCCTCACTTCTGGAGTCGCCATCAACCAAGTCCATGGCTGGTTTTATTCCCTATTATCCCCCTACCACTCTTGAAGGGGGCAATGTTGGACATTTACAAGTTCAATATATTGATAAGAGTGATATAGAGGAAAATAATTTGAATATTGGCCAAAAGACCCTAGACTATTCCCGGTGGAACCCTGCAATTTGGGTAACACTTTTACTAAAGATCGGGCAAACAAATTGAGTTTGGGCGGTCAGATTGTACCAAACCTTCAGCCAAATTTGGGGTGTTCAGCGGAGGCTTCTCCCCCAGCCTTATCTAGTTTAGTAAAGGTTACACCGTGAAAACTCTGCCTCTTTTATAGGGTCATAAGGGTTCCAACGAAGTAAAAAAATTTGAGTCCATTGCTTGGGTCAAATTTATAAAAACATTTTTAAATGGACTTGTCCTTCCTGTTCCCAACCCTCAATCAGCTTTCCGCCTAAATGAGGCAAGTCTGAGGGATCTGATATGTTAAATTATCATATTACCTAATTCAGACTTTACTAAGCTATCTGAACTTCAAGTCTTGACGTTTTAAATACTATTATCAATTTATTAAGTGGGTTCACTCTTTTACCCCCGCGCATCACCTAATACACATCTATAAAGCTAAACATTTTTATTCGTTTATTTATATATAGTTTTTTTATATAAGTGGTGAGAAAAGCCCCTCAAATAAATTGGTGGATTCAAGTCAAAAAGCACCGGAGAGCCTTTTTCCAGACAAAAAATTCAACAATATCAAAAAGTTTCATATTTTGAATTTAGGTAATAAATTTTTTAAATCCTTTATTCCACCAGTTGAGAGTGTTACTTCTCTTGTGAAAAACTTGTTTAAATTCAGGTGTAAATAGCACCAACTAGTCTAGATTAGCCTGATTTATAACAGGTACAATCCCTGAATGATGAGACTACCGCAATGGAGATAATTAACATGATGCTGTCAGTAGATGTGAAAATGGGGATTCACCAAAACCCCCCCTCAATATCAGGTGCAAAGGCAATATCTCATGAACTAAACCTGAGTCAGGATAATGGCTGATTTATTTCTCATCTAAACACACTAGTCCCTCCACACCTTAGAAAGCTTGAGCAAAACTATTACCAGTTTTAGCTTGATAGTCAGGATCAGTTTAATTTTCATGAATCAATATAACTCATATCTCTCCACCAGCAGATCCTATTTGCACATCCTCAAAATGTCAATGCCGTGCATACTACGGATGCTATTTTGGGTACTAAATAACCCATTAGAAGCCAAATACTTCCTTGGCATTATTAATGACTGACAGGTGCAATCATATGTCCTGTATGAACAGTGGAGCACTCTACATAAGATGGTAAAACCTTTGCTGATAGGGTGGGGTTGTTCACATCTTGCCAGAGCCATTTGAGGTTTATCCTTATGGAAGAAGGACGGAGCTCAAGAAGTGGGTTAATGGAAGGCCATACTTAAGCTTGAGCTGAGGTATAGCAACTTGTCCAATGTACACAATGGCATGGCGACGAGTCCTGAGTCCAAGGCTATCCCTCGTGTATGAAATAGTATGGTAGATGAACGCCTACTTTCTTTTATAGCAAAGAGGGCCTAGTTTGGGTAGGGGGACAAGGAGGGTCTCAGAAGATGTCCTGAATGTTTTTAGACACACCCTTAAAGAGGTTGATACTTTAGAAATACTTAAAGCTGTTGACACTAACTGGAAGATAGAGGAAGCCCATTTAGGCATAAAATTGTGTTCCAACAGAAATTGCACATAAGATTTCAGGTAGATGTAGTTGCGTGGATTCTTGTGTCTAAAACCTAAGGTTTCCCTTACTATTGGGTTGAAAATCAATTGTGAGTGCCGTTAATGGATGGTTTGATCTAGAATCAAAAGTGGATAAGTACATTAAGCCACGTGTAAAAGGCATCCTTGAATGGGAAAATGTGTGCGAAAAGTTTGGTTTTTGATAAAAGTAACACGTTGGCCATTAGAGCTCAAACCTTAGGGGTGATGTGCATCCATTTCCAGCTAATGATCCTGGAGTTATTTCAGTTAGTATCAGATTCCTTGCTGTCCTTAAGAGAGACCCCATTTTGGTAGATGAGAGCGCCCAGGTGACTAAGGTAACATGCATAAGGTCAAAGCTAAATGGAGCTGAAATGGTGAAGGGGCCAATTTGTACAATATTTGTCTTATAGGTAGTGAATTTTCTATTAAAAGCTTTAGTGTACCTCTCAAGGGTCACCGCATTGAGGGTAACATCTTAAGGGAAGCCAAATGCGATGAGTGTGTCATCTGTAAATGACATATGTGAGTTAAGGCTTTACCCGGGATCATTCTCAGTTAGCTTGTCCTTTAAGGAGTCCAAAGAGGCTCAAAGGTGACGTTAGAAATGATTGGTCTCAGAGGGTCCCCTTGATGAAGACCTTGTCTGACCAGTACTGCTTCTGTGAAGCTCAATAGTGCCATGACTCTGGTGGAAGCTGGTCGTAGAGCAATGATATTTAGCGCCTAGCCATGGGGATAGGTGAAGCGGTCCAGAGAAACATCAATATACTTTCAGTCTACCTTATTGTATGTATCCTTTATATGGGGCTTCAAAGTTGGTTATCCTGCAGGAGTTAGCTTTCAAAAATTTCTTTAAGAATACTTTAGTTGTCCTATAATAATCATCACATAATGAAACAATAAGGTAGGGTTGAGACGAGGTGACACCAGTTTGGTGATGTGGTTGGTCAGAAGCTTTATAATAATTATATGGTCCACACTGATCAGTGCTAAGGCCTGCTAGTTTTCCAAGTTCTTGAGGTCCAACCTTTTGTAAATGGTGGTCATGACTAATTCTCAGCAGCAGGAAGGATTTCTCTATTTGCCTATAGTGTAGCAAGAAAGGTTGCAAAGGGTTTTGTTTCCCAACGCAGATTCCATAAGGTACACCTCAAAGGTATACTTTCAGGTCCCGAGGATTTATGCCGCGGGGATTTAAGAAAGAAAATTTTTATCAACTCCTATATGGAAACTGGCGCCAAAAGCCCCATCAGCCAGTGGTCATTGGGTGACTCTGGAGCTACCCTAGGAAGACTCGGACATCTAGTAATTACCTCATTGGCTTGGAAGAGGATGGAATAAAAATGATGTAGCTTTCAGGTGGTTTATCTCTATACATCATGGTGACAAGTTTTAAGTTTATATAAGAGTACACAACTGGAGACAATACATTCAAGGACGGGGAGAGGCGAGAAAAATGTGTATTTAGATTAAGGCCCTCGAATTATGCAGAATCAGCAAAATCTATCCAACCATAGTGGAGGGTGAGGTATATCAAGTCCCTTTTTGACGGCTGAAATCTCACAATATATGCTAGTTATGGTAGAGAGCAGCTTAGTGCGGGCATCAATGAGTTAGTACTCGAGTTTATTGCCTATTAGTTTTAGGGATGACATGGTCTTGTAATTCAAATTTAAAAAAACCTGGCAAGGTCGTGTTCTAAATGTATGCAGATTTCAGGGAGGAAGGAATAGGTGGTGAGACATGAGCACGTTACTTTTGATTTTAGGTTGAATTTCGCTGCTACATCAACTGCACATGATGCAATGGTCGCTTTCATGTGAAACGCGAGGTTTTTGTGCATGGAGATGTCAGGAAAGTCAGGTAATAAGGTGAAATGAGCATACCATAAACTAATAATGCGGTAGATTCTGCGACCACCCTGATGAGTAAGCAACATTTGGTTGAGGCCAAAAGCTTTTCTTTCCCGTAATTATCACATTATGTATGAATATCCAATTTAAATAGTAAATTTAATAATAACACAGGAGAAATGGGCGCCATTAATAAAAGAATTATAAAATTGGGCGAGTCATATCAGAAAATGGACAGAACGGTGAACCAAATGGCAAGAAAAGCCCTGGAGGACTGGGAACCTGTGCCACTAAGAAACCAAAAACTCAGACATAGACTGGGTTTGTGGAATTTACAACCAAACAAAACGCATACTCAATATCCAATATTCTCAATCCCTCTCACTGGTAGAGCACGGGCTCCAACTATACCTAGGGGTCAATTCTCCAACCTTATAATAGAAAATGAGAGAGGCACAGGCCACCCTATTCCCCCACGCAGTGTATGCAACCACTCATACAATCCAATGTGGCTTTATTGACATGGGATTTAAAATAGAAGAAAATGCGGACGCCACCACAAGTGTCTGCATCAAAATTGCCCTCCCTAAAGTCAAACAAATTGTACACATCGTGTGAACAAGATGGAACAACGTAAAAACTTTGTTCTGCTCTTTTAAATCTCTCTTAACCAACCTCCCCACAAAGTATCAAGGAGGAGCTCTGAGCTGGACTTGCCGGCTATGGTGAGATTAAACAATTTAAACTGCAGTGTTCCACTTGATGCCAAACCTTTGCACAGGTAAGGCAATAGCCGTGATCAAATCCACTCCCTGAGGTGACTGAGGACCTCACAAAGATCCTGCACACAGAGGTGTTCCACCTCCTGGATAAAGGTGTCTCAAAGGTATTACACGTCACTCTGTTAAGTGCACCTTCAACTTACAATCATTGCATCGCCTTGGGGTACAAAGTTCATGCATGCCCTGTGAAGGAGGGCCTAATAGTCCCCGACTTCTGTGATGACACCATGGGTAAAGACAGAGAAGACTTTTATAAAATTATTGATACCAACCACGCCTTTCTCTGAGATGAGGATGGGCAGTACATTTTCATAGATCCGGTCTCACCCAAAGTGCGCAAAATGGCACAGAAAGCCTGCAAACGGGCTGCAGCCATGACAGCATTACTAACGGCCTCCTCCATCACCCTTGATCAAATCCAGAAAGAGATGGAGGAAATTACCCCAGCTGATTAATCAGATCAGACAACCCAAGATGAAAAATTCTTGACAAGTTGACTGAAACACCATGTGACACAATTGATTTAAATTTAGCTGGACAATTCAGCTCCACCATTGGAGAACAGGCGGGACACACAGGTGCAAACCCTGCAACCACGAATAGCAACCAGCACAACACCTTGGGTCACCATGAGACACAAGCGGAAGAGACCAACTAAAACCCACTCAACGGTAAGACCTACGCAAAATCAGTAAAGGGTAAGGGATATAACAACCGCACAGGTGGGATTGGCCCAGTTACTTGGAGCCAATACCAGAAATGGTGCGAAGATATAGGTCTGGAAGGCCCTCCCAACAGCTCCTGAGGTGCTGCGGGCACCTCAGTGTCCATAATGATGTTAAACATTGCAGGTTCCAGGGCTCAATTGTTTTAGGCCAAAAAGTTTGAATTCCTGCGGAAGCCCCCTGTAGATATCTTGGTCATCCAAGAAACCCACTGTCTGCAGGGGGAGAGGGCTCCTGGTCAGATAGGGTATCACCATCCCAATTTTTATGGGCGTCCCACTGTAGGGTGGTTGTCCGTTATTACAAAAATCTAAAAATAATAATTTGGTCAACTATCTGAATGACTGCTTTCTGGTAGCTACAATCTCATTCCAGGATGACACAATATCAATAGCATGCATCTGCGCACCATGCAATGCAACTGAGAGGAAGAAAATCCTTGAAACTAACCCAACACTCGCCCTCTTACCAGATACAATTGTACTGGGAGACTTCAACTTCTGGGATGACCCCAGCATGGAGCGATGGACTAAGCCTAGGGGATAACCCCAGGGCACAATGAATTCCGTGCAAGAAGGCATCCCTCAGCCTATATGATACCCTCGCTTTCAGGTCACCATTTCTTCCCCACATGAATCGCCCCAACATGCGCAAGGGAAGGCTCATCACAAGGAGCCTCACTAACTTTATCCTTGCCTCAAAATCCCACTACTCGACCCTCTCCAACTTCTCAACCAAAAAATAAGTTTCTCTGACCACCAACTCGATTTGGTGCAGATTTCGCCAGCTGGCACTCCTGAGTAGGCGTCAATCTGGAGAAATATGCACCCAGACAACATAAAATTGCTTAACCTATCCAACTGGGTCAAAAATGAGACTGCAAACTAAATTTGCAACCCCATTCATAGTGAACCCATCACAACCTTAGCAAATTTCAAAGTTGGACTAATCTGCAAAACTCGCCATCTCGCCTCACTTAATTACACCACAGACACAGAACCAATAAAGCGCACTTTGGAGGAATTGGACCACCTCAAGCTCAACACCCCAAAGCTAGCTACAACCCCAAATGGGGAGTATATTGGCGGAAATATCCGGACACCTAAAAGCCCTATATTCAAACATTAGCATAGAATCAAAGTGCCAAAAAAGTAATTTCTTAAAGTAAGGTAAACCTGCTCAACACACTTCTTCCACAAATTTCACTCCTTCAGCAACCAGCCCTCATGCACACAGGTCTACAAAAGTGACAGCACCGTGGCAACTGACCCAGTGGAGTTCAAGATGGAAGAACACCATTAAAACACAGAGTTTACTGCAACACTCCAACTGAAACCCAAAATATTAAATATTATACACAACGCCAGAATCCAAAACACACCGCCAGACTTCAATACTAATTAGCCTAATTACACAGGAAGAGCTCTGCAACGCAGTCCGCAGTGCACCACATATGAAATGCCCAGGGTCTGATGGAATACCCTACGAATTTTAAAAATACTATAAATAAATTGCCCACCCTCCTGGCATCAATGGATCAGTGCTTGCTGGAGACCAGCCTCCTGCCAGATGGTAGGGCTCCTATGTTATAACCCTATTTAAAGTGGGCAACAAACTGGACCTGTCCAACTGGCGCCCAATATTACTCTCTAACAGAGATACTGTACTTTTAACTAAAATCATAGCCACCAGACTAGCGAAACAACTCTAAATCCTGTTTTCCAACCAATTTGGGCTCATACTGAGTTCTGTCTGGACCAATATACATTCCATCGCTAACATCTGTCAGTCCAAAGCATCTGGAGCCCTGGTATACTTAGACCAGAGAAAGCATATGACCGCGTCACCTGGCCATATCTAAAGGAATGCCTGAGCGGCTTCACGTTCTCATCCAGATTCATAGACTGAAAAATGCTCCTAACAGAGTCCGCATACATGGCTGTCTGGTCCTGGCTTTCTAACAAACACAATCATATCGATCAGAGGGCTTAAAAAAGGGGACCCCTCAGCCCACTGCTGTACAACTTCAGCATAGATCCGCTCCTTCGCGTTGCTGACTCACGCCAAATGGGCATCACTGCACAAGGCCAACCAGCTGCTAAGATACTGACCTTTGCGGACAACTGCATGGCGGGCATAGCTAGTAACGAAAATTATCAGCATCTGGAGCGCACCCTGGAGGAGTATTACAATGTGAGCAATGCATAACTTAACAAAAAGAAGATTGAAACATCCTCTTAGGCAAGTATAACCAAGTGTTTCACGACACCCAAGCCACACAATCCTCATAAAGAAGCAACCTAATAATCCTGACCTTTGCAATACCCCCCTCGGCCAACCCATTCTGCCACCTTGGGATGTGGCTGGAAACAGGAGGGTACGCCAATGAGACAATTGAGAGCAACCTACTACAGAGGATATCCAACCGCATTGCCCCTCTTAAAGGAAGATCAATAAGACTAACATGGTGAGTAACAGTTGTCATATCATTATCCTCTCAATACTGTGGTTCCCTGCCCATAAAATCTCCTTCTCACCCTCTTTCATATCTTTAGTCCGCTCCCTAGTTTAAGGATGGCTGTGGCCTGTGTCCCAGTCACCTGTAGGAGTGTAGACGCTCTTTGGCTTGCGCTCAAGCGGTGACATAATCCTAATAGACTTCGAGGACCATACCAACTGCATACTGGGCACCTGGATAAAGAAAGTGTTAGCCCCAGACCTTTCACATCAGAACTGGTATAAAGCAGCGAGGGCCAATTTTGAACAGGCACTCAAACTATCCAACCCACACAACCCTTCTAGCCTCCTCACATACCTCGCAAACTGACTCAATGCAGCAGGCCTACATGGAACCCTCCTTCACTTTAAACTCCTCCTCCAAACCATCTGGAACCTAGGGTGGATGGTCACAATATTGGGCACTATTCAGGAAAGGGGAAGGCCCAGAGCAAGCTTCACGCTTAGGAAACCAGACCACCACCCCAGCGGGACATACACAATATAGCCCCTACTATTTCAAGAATCAACTACCTGATGCCTTGGACATCCCTTATGAACTCATGACACAGAAATCAATATGGAGGCTCGCACATCATCCACTCCTTCAGAAAAGAATAAAGCAAACACCTGGCGCTGCCTCAGATGAACCTAAAGGACAATGGACCGCTTCAACTCTCTTCAATATGACATGAACAATGTGTGGAGGGGATGGCACCTTATACCACCGCCTTGAAGTATGCCCGCCATCTAAAGCCATAAGGTTTAAGTTGCGCGTCTGCTTAAAACCCACAACAACCGAGCTGTCAATCTCTAGAAGCCTCCTCGCATTCCACCTTGAATACCCATATACCACCCACGCTCCTCTCCCTTATTATTACCATCTCACAGTGGACCATACACACAGTATTGCTAATGCCTTCAAGGGAACTGTGCCAACCATTCGTGGGACAGTCAGCAGAATTTATCTACACCTACTGTAAAAGTTCCAATCCTGGCTCTATGGATACATGAAATTGAAGCAACAAAGACTCAATGAGTCATGGTTCTCTGTCTGGTTTCTGCATGTGGACCCCTTCCTCCACACCTATTCCATCTTAGGGGAAGGCCCCCTGGAATAGGATATTCAACCCCCCCATACACCTGAAGGTACTGACTGACATTGGGGGTATCTTGTCTACTTTGGGGTGTCTAAATCTCGCTCTTACTTCATCTCCTTCATCTCCCATTTCTATCTAGTTCATACCGGTAGTTCCTTCCCCTGGTCGTCCTACCACAATTGAATAAAAAATACTTAGTGAAGGATATCCTGTCTCCCAGATTACAGCTTTGAACCTTCTAATTTTGAATCCTCAGCCACTTGACTACTTTCCCGTTGCCTTGAGAGATATTAAACTCATCCGGTTTACTATTTTCCTATGTTCTGAGAAAAAATTGGCGCTCACTACAGGAGGCTTTGAGCTGTTGCATGTGGAACCTTCTATTATGCCACATAGAATAATGAAAGTAAAAATGATGTTCACGATTGTGCAAGAAGTGTGACTAACTGGATCACTACATCTAGATTCAAAGTAACTCCTTTTCAGCCTGAAGCCTTGGAGTTTTAGGCTACTTTGGAATTAATTATCCCTAAAGTTGATTAGCGTCATCTTTGAGCTCAATCTAAAAACACTGGAAATACCATTCAGAAATAGTTAATGAGATTTATTTCAATGGAGATCAAACTCTCTTCTCCAGGGCTTCCAAAGACCCTATACAATGCGCCTATTGTATGAATCAAACCTATTTTGGCTAGTGTGTTAGCAGCTGGTACTGGTCATTATCTTCTGCCATTATTACATCCTTCATTGCAATATCTTATTCAGATCCTTAAATTACATTTTTTGAGCTAAACATACAACTAGGGATGTCTCAAGAATTACACTCAGCAGTGGTAAACTTTTATAATAATGCTTCAGCCTATGTATGTGACAATAGAGATGCCATCTGGACAACTGACGCTTTATTATTGGAGTTTAAACGCAACTTGGCTTAATTAATAGTGGGATTTTTTTATCTTAATGATCAATTTAACAAACAATTTCAAGAACACAATGTTGGTTGGGCTCAGAGATCTAATTAAATTGAAGTTGCGTTATGATCTTTGTAGCAACGTTGTCAGGAACTGACCCACAAAAGATGTCTTGGAAGGACCTCCTGGCCCCAGAGACTGAAGGTCCTTCTGGATTAGATGAAAGAAAAGGACTTCAGGACCCCAGGACCGGCTATCCTTGTAGCTGGAGATGATGATTAATGCAATAAGATATACACAAAGTTAAAGTTACCTTGAAGTATCAATTGGAAAAGATCACTACTGGATGCAAGGTTTTCCTCAATGGAAGCCCCTTCATCCCTTGAATTATTTTAAGTGCCTTGTCCACTAAAATTGATAACTTTTCTGCTTTTACCAAACTTGTTGATGACCATCTACGCCAATTTGATGACAATTTCAAACGACTTGATGATTGAATAAGCCAATGTGATGCTCTATTACAAGGCCATAAATTGAGATTCAGAATTTGAAAGAACAGCTCAATTAAAAGAATTCCACATCCTCATTAAACTAGATTTGAGGAGAAGCTTAAGAAGAATTAGAGACTATCCAAAGACAAATCACCATGTCAGCTCCACTAACTGAAACTATAAATTAGATTATCTGCCCCTAATGTGGTCACTGGAATTGATCCTTTATCAACCATGGTAATAGCTTCTTTCAAACCTAATTTTGAAAGAAAAATTTGTTCTGGGACAGGAGAATATTGTATCATTTTTGCACGCCTATAAGAGTGCGATGCAAGAAGCAACCAACCATCAGAAGGGCAAACATATTCATTCCTAAGTAGTGCTGCCAGAAAGATAATGACTCCTCACCTCCAGGAATGCCAACCTTGGAGTCAAGTTCAAAAACACTAACTCAATAATTTGGAAGTGACCAACCCCTTTTAAACCAGAAGCAGACTTTCATGGGCATCTGGTTGAACAAGAGTGAAAATCCCTCTTATTTTTGCTATTCATCTCTATGCCAAAGCTCAACCATTGATGAATACTATAAGAATTAATTTGGTTGATGACATCACAGTAGTAATTTCAACCTTGGAACCATATACTGAAGTTCAGCTCCGTATGATGGGACTGAAATGTAAATTCAGTTGTATCCAGATATTAAGGAAGCTCTTACAGAAATCTCACTGTTGACATTAGTTAACACAAGTTCTATCACCTCTAAATGACCCAGAGTACATGCCGTAGAGTCAATAAGAAAGTCTGGTGTACCTAATATAATGGCACCCGTCATCAGTCATTAAATTGCTGGAAATGATGTTCATATATGGCGGAAAAGAAGGTCAACATGAAGGGTGAGGCTCTTCATGTTGAAGATACTAATAATCCTCAACCTAATCCTATTTTACCTAATGATATTAAACCATTTATTCAGTTGAAAGTGTAGAAGGTGATTAGGTCTCTAAGTGATAATAAAGACTGTACTTTATCTTCTTTCTTGGGTGATGAGACACCTATGTTCCTCACTTTGCTCCACAATTTGATAGCTTAGTGACTCTAGTATCAGTGAAGGTTCAGAAAATTTCAGTCCTAGCCATTGTGGATAGTTGCTCAACTATTAATTTCATATCTTTTAAAGTTATTAAACGGATAAAGATTGTTCCATATGTACCTTACTATGTGGAGTATGGGACTGCTGGTCTCTCTGCACATGAGCGATTGTAGTGTACTCATCATTACCTATAAAATCAGTAAATTATCAATAACAACTTCCGCTATTGCCTTAGATAATTCAAAATATATCTTTCTCAGTACAACTATTTAAGGGATCAAGTAGCTATTTTCAATTATGTTAAAGGATTTCATTTTCTCCTTGGACAGTGAGTGCCAATGATTTTTAAAAACTCCTCATGATAAAACTGAAACCCTAATTTAATCATAACTTTTTGAAAAGAAAATAAAATCGATCTGGTAGAGTATCATGTATATGGGTCTAGAGTCTGACTACCTCCTAAATCAGTAGATGGATATGAAGGTATGCCTCTCTATTTACCCCAATGCAATGGTAATTCTGTACAAGACTTAAATTTTTGTGGACACCCGAATTCATGCTACTATACCCCCTGTGTAGCTATTAGGAATTCAGGTACATTAAAAACCATTTGGTAAGAGAACTGTTGACTTTTCTGATTTTAGATCTTGTATATTCTGGTTCTATTTTAGTTTTATTAGCAAACTAAACGGATACACCAAAGAATGTTGACAACTACTCAAATTGCTTTCAATTGCCCATTGGCTGTTGAAAAAGTAGAGGATGTTCAAGTTTTGGGGAATTAAGGGAATGGGTCTTGAGCAGCCCCTAGAATTGGGCACACCAGTCCTTCTATTGGCCCTGGACTAACTACTGATTAGAATAATGGAGTGTACAGATTATTAGAACAATATTCTGATCTTTTTTCTAATTATACATATAATTTTGATAATGAATGGTATATTACATTAAGTAGAAACTGGAGATGCGCCCCATTTTGCACCTGACTGTATCAAAAGAGTAAGGTGAAAAAGCTCAGGTGGTGGTTAAACTTAAAAAAATATTTGATTATGGGTTATTGGTTCCATCTCGTAGTCCCTGGTCTTACCCCTTTTATTAGTCCAGAAAAGGATGGTAGCTATAAAGTGGTGATGGATTACTGACGCCTGAATGCTGTTACTAAGAAGGATAGTAATCCCCTTCCTCAGATTGACAATTCTCTTTGGTTAAATACCAACACTCAATACTTTTTTGCCATGGATCTAGCAAGTGGTTATTGGCAAATAGAACTGGCACCAGAAGACTGACCTAAATATCCCTAATTTCCAATAAAGGTTTGTTTGAGCCTACCAGAATACCGCAGAGAGACCATCTAGTACTAAAAAAAGAATACCGCAGAGATTGTGTAAAGCCAAAACTACCTTCCAATGAGCAATGGATGAGATTTTAAGTGATCTCAAAAATAATTGCAATTTATATACCTCAATGACATAACTTTATTCTTAAAGACGTTCACGTCTCATATGGGTCACCTTTGAGAGTTTTTATCAAAATTTGAAGGCCTCGCTAAAGTTGAAACCACCAAAGTGTTCGTTTTTCAAAATTAGATGGAGTTCCTTGGGCATCGGTTATCTAAGAAAGAAATACAATCTCTTCTCAACAAGGTCGAAGCAATCCAGAAATGTTCTGGCTTGCTAGCATAAAAGATATTTAAGTGTTTCTAAAGATGGTCAGATACTACCAACAGTTTATCCCTAGATTTTCTGAGTTATTCAGAAACCTTAACTTACTTATTATAAAAAAAGTAACTTTTGAGTGGAAACCTGAACAAGAGCAGTATTTAAGTTCACTTAGGACTGCCTTGTGTACTCAGCCAATTCTAATTCACCTCAGTTTAATCAGACTTTTATAAAGTTTACTGACGCCAGTGATGTTGCTGTTGGAGTAATCCTCACTCAACATGATGAAGATAAGGTATAGCATTCAGTCACTTAAAACATAAAACTCTAAGTAAGGCGGAGAGGCATTATAGTGTAAATGACTGGAAGTGCCTGGATTTCCTGTTAGCTAAAAAACAGTTCCGTCCCACCTGTATGAACCTCATTGCATTGTGGTCACCGATTATGATTCACTATGAAGGCTACAACAAATGAAGGACCTCAACAGATGATTAGCACGCTGGTTTCTTCGCCTACAAATTTATGTTTCGCTATTGAATACTTCTGGAACTATCTATCAAAATGTAGTTGGTCTATACCAGATATCATCTTGGCTTCGCTTACTCCTGAAGAAGATTAAATTTATGATCTTATTGGCTGACATGAAAGATGGGCTCTTGAGACTAAGGAGTACTGGATGAACTATATAAGAAGACTGAAAACACTCAAATTTGAGAAGGACTGCTCTAAATTTTAAATTTAAAATTTATTTGAGGCACAGCAACTAGGGGACAGAAATTACGAAAGCTCAAAGAGCTAAAAAATGAACGAACAGACCTACCCAAACAGAATGATTCACCACCCAAAATAAGCAGGCGAAACACAAAAAATGAGAACACAACCAACCAGGTGGGACAGCAATGAGACGCTCAACCCACCATGGCAGAAGGAGAAGGGGGATCAGGTGGCTCATCCTTGGTATTGGAGTCCTCCTCATAGGCAAGAGTGTGGGTCAAGGCAGAGAGCTATGATGTAAGGTGATCAGTGACATGGGGAACAAGTTGACTGATGATTGGCTGGGCGCGGAAATTACCTGCAGAAAAAATTGTGCTTATGTACTGTGAAAATCAGTTCTCCACATCAAGATGGATGGAAGGAAGCTGAGATAATAAAAGGAGGGTGGCTCACGTGACTTTTGGCTTGGCGTGCAAAGTGATAACAACTTTCTGGATGGCGGCATTTGCTTGCTTGTGGAGGTTTAGGATGTCACGTCTGCCCTGTGGGCTATGGTCAGATTAATAATTGAAGGAGGGAGATCCTTGGCAAGAATCTCCACTGACAAATCAGCCATCTTGTGGATGTCACAAATATCTGGGTGATCAGCTGCTGCAATAGCAAGCTGGTGGTTGGAGAAAAACAAGGGCGTTTGGCCAGGGGATGTAAAATGTTGAAAAAGCTGAATGGGGTGCTGTACCTAAATAAATTATTAATGTTGCGATTTTGATATGACTGGACAATAATCATGGGACAGTTAGGGCGCAATTTGCTAAAAATGACATCAGATTGAGTATTTGAGTGCCTCAAGATGAGGCAATATTGATATTAATGGTTTTTATTGGATATAGTGGGCTTATTATTGGATCTCCTCTAAATAAGGCGATGTCAACACTCGATGAATACAAATTAAATCGCCTACAATTAGGGCGATAGCACATTAGAGGATAATCAGCCAAAACAAGGAGAATCTGTGGAACTGAATAGTCCAAGCTATGAGAGTGTATCATTCAAACTGCTGTAATATAAGTGAGATGGGCGATTAAGAGGAGGTTGTTGTTGATTAAGTTAAGAAAAAAATGGAATAGAGAAGAATCCACGGTATTAGATATATTTAATAAAAAGGGTTGTGGGAGCAAGTGCTCCATATTTATTTTAAAGTTTATACTGTTGTTTTGCAGACAATGATCATCATATTGTTGGTCCTGATTGCTCAGTGGGTCAAACCCTGTGAAAAATATGCCGGCGTATCTATTGATACTACCAATTTCATATCTCTTTCTGCTAAGCATCACTTTTCAAAAATCAATTCAGCCTGAAATTTAGCTCCACTAAAGAGATTTACGAAAACTATTAGCAAATATGGCAGGAAACCCCGCAAAAGAACCCACAGGCTATGCCAAACGAGCCAGCACCACCCTCAAACGAAGCAACCCTCGGTTACCCACCTCAGGGTCAACCAGAATCACCCGCTCTCAAGCAGCAGCCATGAAAGCAGGCACCACCCCCAACCTGGAGCTACTTCAACTAGCGCCAGTTCACCTGATCGCACTTCTGCAACCTGCACGCCTAACAGCTCTGTGTGCGCTGCCTCCCACCAACCTGCTGGGCCCCCTTCAACCAAGGAAGCCATCACCCACGCTGTTTTAATGGCGTCTGCTCAGTTGAATACAGCTCAGCCCATCCAGGCATTTACCTCCCCCATTGTTTCAGCTAATTCAGCCCCATCTATTATTGCTGACGCCGTGTTTCTGGCTCCCTCCATGAGGGGCAATACCCAGCTATCTGGCCCCCAAACCCTCGGATGTAAGGTTGGATTAGCCGCACATTCTGGTTCACTAAGCACCAAATTGGGACAATCTACTCTTCCCAATGAGGATTCAAATGGTTTGGATTTTGGACTTTCAAACCAGTTCCAATCTCACCCGTCCCATTTAAACCCCGTAATTGGCACTTCTCAAGTTGGCACTTTATCTCCATATTTTGAAAATGACCAATTCACCAATCAGCCAATGAGTTTTGCCCACGAAATCACAGCAAATACTTGGGCTGAATTTACCCAAATAGATTGGGATGGTGATGAAACATCGCCCTCCTCCCAATTGGCTGAAGTTAATTCCAATTTGGATGGGCCTCCCCAATTTAGCGAGGCCCAACAAACTGCCCCTCAATTTAATATGATGCCAGCAACTGCTGTAACATTCCAGCAACAAGGGAACTCCGCAAACTTGTCCAAACCACCAACTCACACTCAACCCGCAATTGCAGCCCAAAGCAAACACAAACGTACCAAAGGAGCCACTGGGGCATGGCAAAAACCTCTGGCACCAATGCTACCCAAAGCTGATCCCCATGAAGTGGCGTTTATTGCTGATGTTAAGAAGAAATGAGCTGAAACTAGAGCGCAAAAAGCTCTACCTCGCTCAACCCTCTCCCACGCAATTCGCCTTTATTATGGGCATAACCCTGTTGAATTCTATACAGAGGATTACTTCTCATACTTTGCAGCGATTGCGGAGATATTCCCAATTAACACCACCATCCATGAATCAGTGGAGGGCCACTACATCGATGTGGGCTTCACTGAAGCTGCCCTTGCTGACCATGCTGCCACCCTCCAGGTCATTATTCCACGCGGATCTCTTTGCATCTCTCATACACGCTCTCACCTGGAGAAAATTTCACGGGTTACTTTTTCCAACCTACCAACAACTGTTGATCCTGAGTCTCTTAAACTGGCACTCCACCGTAGTTTAATGGAGTTTGGGTCTGTTCTTTCAGTGGACTTTAACATCCCCTCTTACTATGCTCCCACTCAAAGAGCTCGCACTGCTAGGGCGTCGTTCATCCCCTCCCCCACTGTATCCCACAACATTGAGGTTATTCCTCATGTGGCGGTAGTTGGGGCATGCCCTGAGATCTTTTTTGTCGACCTTGATCAGGCGCGCCCCCGGTGTTCATGGTGTAACGCCCTTAAACACTTGTATAGTGGCTGCACAGCTCGAAAACAAGCCCTCTTAGCCACCACCCAGGGGCCTAAACCAGGCCAAAAACGATCCCACGTGGCCGCAGCAGCAATCCCACAACCCACACAATGGGTTCCCGTTCAAGACCTGTCCCTGAGGCCTTACGCCTAGCAGTTGAAACAGCTAACCCCACTATTGGTTAGGGATACCTTCGCGCTCATGCCCCCCTTCCAGTGGGCACCCCCTCCAATCTCCCAGAGTCAACTCCCTCTCTCACCATACGCAAGGCATCTCACACAGGGTGCCCCTCGTCAGCCACCCCCACTCAGGGCTCCGCGGCACCCCCACCAACCTCCACCAGCGATTTATCGCATCAACCCTCAGCTCCCAATGGAGCTATGCCCACCAGCATGTACTGGCAACCCGCGGCCTGTGGTAGAAGTGCCACCTCAAAGAGTCCTACCCCAACCCCACAGTCCATTTCGCGCGTATCCTTTGCAGTGTTGGAGGAAGTGAATATGGACTCAGACTCATCAAATGGGACACCGCGGATATCACCATTGAGCACCCTCAGGTCCTTCCCCTGCAACGGAGCGGGGCAGCATCCTAGGCTGGCTTACTGGGCCCTCCGCCCCCCACCCTCTCCTTCCCCTCAGAACCCTCGACGCTCCTCACGGATTGCACCTAATAGTCAAGCTAAAGGACTCAAAACTAGCCGCCTCACAGCAGCAGGTTTAAGCGTTGGCAACCCCCCAGGACATGGAGGGGAACAGCTATGAGTCCCCATGGCAGCACCCTGGCCCTGCAATCCATCAACGCAAATGGGTTGCGGGACTTTAAGCGGAGAGCCCGCCTCCTCCGAAACTTCAGGTCAGCACAAATTGACATCGCTGCTGTCCAGGAGCCCCATATCCTCCCCCACGAACAATCTGCATGGAATGAACAGTTTTGAGGCAACTCCTTCTGGACAAACCATGCCGCCCTTATTGTTTTGAATCCCCAGGTTAAAACCCATTCTTTTTCACAATATCTAGGTGGCCGCCTCATATGGGCCAAACTCACCACTCCTGACTTCTCCTTCTTCGCTGCAAGCATCTACCTGCCTAATGCAGGTCAGGAGCAAAATCGGCTCTTGGAAGAGCTCGTCCAACTCAATCTCCCACGGATTACAGTCCTCTTAGGAGATTTCAACACAACCATAAGTCGCGTCCATGACTCTTACCCCCTGCAGCAAAGGAACGCCCTGGATCAAGTCGCCTCCAGGATTACCTTCGCCTAAGTGGCTTTATAGATGCGCTTCCACCCTCCGCGTCTGGCCTAGGTTGCATGACTAGGATCCAGTATGATGGAGGAGCTTTCCAGTCAGCGTCAAGCATAGATATGGCACTGATTGGCCCCCTGCTAATTGGCCGCGTCTCCTCTCCCATCTCTCGTGACAACCATCTGAGTGATCACAGGTCACTCACCGTTGTCCTCACCACCACACTTAGACCGTCGCGTAGGTTCTGGCCTAGGTTGCCCCAGCTCTTCTCAACAACCCCTTCACCAAGGAGAAGCTGTCTATGACCATCCGGGAGACTCTCACCTCCCCCCCACCCCACCCGCTTGACCACAAGGCTAGATGGGCGGTGACCAAGGAGGGCATCACCCGTGTTGCTTACAACTGTGCCAAAGCCCAGATGACTGCAGCTCGCGCCAGAGTCAAAAGGGCGGAAGCCAGAATCAGACATCTAGAGCGAAACTGCCAGCCTTCGCCCTCTCCCGGATGGTTGGAAGACTGGGAAGCGGCACAGGAAGCACTTTGCTTGGAGCTCACACTGCAGGAAGAACGGGCAGCAAACTTTACAACATCTCGTTACTATGCTCAATGGGAACGCCCCACCCGCTTCTTCTTTCAGAAACAGAAAGCCCGGTCAACAGCGCAGGATATTACTGCACTGAAGATTGGCATTACAACCACTTCAGATAAGGAGGAAATCACGCAGGAACTACACCGCTTCTACTCCAGCCTCTTCCATGCCACCCAGGTGGACCCATCGGACATCCAAGACTTCCTGTGGCGGGCTCCAGAGCCGCCCATTGACCCACGGGCTGATGAGGCTCTACTGGCGCTTATTTCCATTCAGGAGGTGATGGAAACCCTTCTGAAATCCCCACGGCTTAAAGCCCCAGGCCCAGACGGAATACCCTTTGAGGTGTACCTTCTGAACCTGCAGTGATAGCCAGAACCCTCTGCGACCTCTTCGCTGCACTCTTGGTGAATGGCGAGGTCCTCTCCGACTCCAGAGGCTCAATCACGACCCTCATTCACAAGAAGCCAGATCGTGAGAACCTGGCGAACTGGCGCCCCATAGCGTTGATCAACACAGACCACAAGCTCTTCACGAAGCTTCTGGCCAACCGCATCACCAAATGGGTGTCACCTCGCCTCTCCCCATCCCAGCACGGTTTTATTCCGGGGAGGTCGTTATGGGACAACTATAATGACCTTCACGTGACTTTGACTGCTAACTCTCGTAAGGCGAATGGCTTTGTGGCTCTCTGGATATGGAGAAAGCATATGATCGGGTAGCCTGGAAGTATATTAATGCTTCCCTGGCCCGCTTCCATCTCCCACCCGCAGCTAGGCGCTGGATATCAGCGCTCTATGACCAGCTCCACACCAGAGTCCTGGCGCCAATGGGTTTTACAGTGGCAGTACCAGTTGGACAAGGTCTCCGGCAAGGGGACCCCCTGAGCCCTATCCTTTTTAACATCACCCTTGACCCCCTCTTAGCCTCCTTACAGGACAAGCTAACAGGGATTCTGGTCCCAGGTAAAGCCCCCACACGCACCATGGCATGTGCAGATGACACTGCTATTGCATTTGGCTGCCCTGGGGATGTTGCCCTCGCTGCTGTGACCATTGAGAGGTACACCAAGGCGTCCAACGCCATGGTCAACACCTCCAAGACAACAGTTGTACAGGTCGGCTCCCCCACCTTCCCCCCACCATTTGGTATTGAACCTGAGCGCGGTACCTTCCGTCACTTGGGCGTTCTCACCAACCAACAAGGAGTTGCGCTAAAAGACAATGAGGACTTGCTCCTTGCAGCAGTTAAAACCAGGATTGCCAGCTGGAACCGGCGGCACATCACCCCCCAGGGTCGAGCTCTGATGGCCAATGTGTTCCTCCTCTCCAAAGTCTGGTTCCTAGCGCACGTCTGCCCATTCACAGATGCCTTTTATACGCGGCTCAATGTACTCCTCCGCTGTTGGATCTGGGGCTCAAACCATCCACCAATGGCCCTCTCAACCATTACCCAACCCTGAAATGAAGGGGGCCTAGGGCTTCTGGACACGCGATCCCACGCCACCACAATCTTCCTGAAGTTCCTATGGCCGATTGTCTGCTGGGACGCGACCCCCATGCCCCAATGGGCGCCCGCCCTCCGCCAGTCAGTGTCAGCAGCTCTGGGTCTTCCTAGAGCATCTCTGACCTCATTAGGGGAGTGGCTCACAAACCACCCAGGCCATCGCCTAAAACCATCCTCATCCCCCTACTGGAACCAGGTTCTCCTTGCCCTGAAACGTGTAAGCGCGGATTTACCATGCCTTCCCATACAGAAGGGAAGGCCCTGGCCTCAGCCCCCGTCGCCATGCAATTGTGCACAATGGACAAGTTGTCACAACTCGCCTCAACCCCCAAGATCGTCCTCCCATCCGCCCAAAACTCCTTGAGCTCCTCCCTCCCTCCGTGAGATTTGACCTTAAGGAATTGTGGAAGGACGTCTATTACCCCATCCTGTCAGCAAAGGTGTCCAACACCTTATGGAGGGTGCTCCACTATTCATACAGGACAGGGGACCGGACTGGCCCTACCTTCCAGCACCAAAGCTGCCCCCGCTGTGTGGAGCCTATTGACTCCCACCTCCATCGTTTTTTCACCTGTCCAGGTGTCGCTGCATTTGGCCAAAGGCCCGCGCGCTCCTCCACGCTCAGCTCTGGTCTGGACACCCTGTGCAAGACCTCATGTTCGAGCAGACATTGCCTGGTTGCCACTGACCCCTCCGTGTCCTCGCCTATGCCACAGCCATCTGGACCATCCATAACTCCTTCCTTCGTGCTGCCTTTGACCAGCAGGTGTGGACCCTTCCACACATGATCACCCACTTTCAGGTACACTTCGAAATGGCCCTGAAGGTCTGCACTATGTCGCCAACTCTCCCCACTCAGTTGTCACTGCAGCACGGCTCTGGCGCGCAAACCCCCTCCCTTTCTCGATGCCTCCTCCCTCCCCTTCCCTCGCCTCAGGCTCTTAGGAGCCCAGGCGTAATTCAATAAACATCGATGAATCCCCCCTTAAGTTGGGACCATCTAGTACTAAAAAAAAGATACTACCAATTTCATAACAGTGGTGCTCACTACAGGGAGCTCATTGATCAGTTATAAAAATAAAACCAGTTGCCTGCTATGTTGCAGTCCAGTTGCTTTGATAAGGATTCTGCACGAGACGCTTGGGCCATTGCATATGAGAAATTGAAACTTGCATTGGACACTGTGCTCAAAAAATCAAGATGAGCTGCTCCAGGAAGTTTGCAGTGAAAATATGCCACCATTTGATAGTGATGGAAATATTTATGAATTCTTTTGACAATTTGAGTTTGCAACTGAAGGAACCTCAGACCGGCAAAGGGTGATACTGTTAATCTCAACCCTGGATGCCAGAAGTGCTGATCAAGTTAATTGTTATCTCCCAGATAGTTCTGTTATATACCAAGAAGTTAAGAAGTTGGTTCTGTGGTTGTTTGGTGGAACTGCAAAGATGTCGCAGCAGAAAGCTGAGTTCTTGACCATTAAGTTTCAGCAAAATGAGACCCTCACTGCATTCGCTGAGCGTTTTACAGTGGAAGCCCATGTGTTGATCGGGGCAGAGATTTTATCTGCAGCTGATGTGTGCATTTCTATGTCCTCTGCGGTGAAGCCATACTCTGAGCTTTTCAATGTCATGGCCCCATTGTTGGAGCCTTATGTACCTCTTCTTAAACTTGTTCAGTTTGTACGTCGCTTGGCTGTCACTTTCCCACCACCCAACGTTGAACAGATTCACACTGTCGCCGTTGCTGACCCTAATTATGAGGGGGAATCAATCAGTTGGTGCAAGTTTCGCCAGGATACTCACTGCAGTCCAACATCCATCTCATATCTGCCAATCTACAACTGACCAACTACCGCTTTAGCCCTAAATACGCTGATCAACATCAGGTGTTCTACTGATGTGGGTCTGGTCATGCTGATCATCTTCAGAATACCCTTCCAAGTGAGCCAACCTATATTAAGCATAGCCATAGGACCTATGGAGTAAGTTGTTTTTTTGCGGTTGAACTGGGCACATGGGATGATGGTGCCCTAATCGGTGGATCCCTTACATATAACAGGATCAAAGTTACTAGGGCAAAGTCAGAGCAGAGTAGAGATGAGACTATCTACTTCCGCTTTCTCAAATTCATACGTCCCCCCTGAAGCTACTGTATCAAGTGCAGCAGATGCCACCCAGTATGACGATGCCTCCCTCTACCAACAGCTGGTTGGGGGAGTAGATGTGCTGTCTCAAATACAAGCCAAAGAAATGGCGGACACAAGGTTTCTAGAGCAGCCAAAGCCTTACACTTGTCAAATGTTTGACCAAAGCTCGCCAGACCAGCTAGAACCATTCGCAGATGCATTGTCTCTAAGAGGAGTAGAGGTCACCCTTCCATTGGACGCTATTATAACAAAGTACCCTACAGTTGGTGCGAGTATTATAAATTTCCTAGTAAAATGTGAACCACTGAATGTACACGTAGTAAATAGCTGGCATTCATCTTACTTGGAGTGCACCTACTGTGACATTGTGGTAGCTAAAACCTGAGTAAAAGCTATAATTGATATGGGCGCTCCTGTTAACATTGTCTCCACTAAGTTGGTGGCAAAGCTATCTTTAAAACCTGACATAGACCACCAGATGGTGTATGGGACTGCTGGGGTGAAAAACCACGGTCTCTGAAGGAGTGTATAGCGCGCTTCCTTTGCAGTTTGGATCCATTGTTGTGGTGGCTCTGGTGGTAGTATTACCAAATAACAACTATGATCTGTTGATTGGGACTGCTTTTATGTGACACTATGGGGCTGTCGTTGACATGATGGAAGAGACCCTCACTATTTTGGGACAGCGGATCCTAATTTATTTTACCTCCAGTGGAGTACCAAAGGAACCGGTGCATATGAGCCATATCAACATTGCCTATAGTGACAGGGTATGGCCTGTTTGCTACCATCAACTAAAGCGCAAAACTCAGGCCCTCCCCCAGCAGATATATGAATATCAAGAGATACCTCTTTGAGCAGCAGGACCCATATCTATCCCCTCCGGCCATCAAGTCTTAATGAATACTGAGTTAGAGGTGGAAGTGCCAAGTGGGTTATATGGGGAGGTTATTGGATCTATCATCAAACACGGTTTAAGATGCGTGTAGCTCCAGGATTTATACTTCTGGGACATGGGAGATAAAGGTTTTGTTAGAAAACCTGCAGAGCGAACCAATGCAAATCTGCTACCATCAAACTGTAGCGTTTCTACATCTGATTCCCATAGATGAGGTCCATCAGGTTCATGATTTTGGATCATTGGATGAATTTGGTCTACTGCTCAAAACATCTGCTGATGTACTAATGGTGGTACCATGGAGTAATTTAACAGAATTAACGGATGAAAAAAAAGATCAAGCAATGGCTTTATTTCAGAAATATAAGGGGATTTTCACTGTCAATGATAATGATTTAGGGTGTGCTCAGGGTGGTCCATCAATTAGACACCGGCGATCATCCTCCTATAAGGTCTCTGCTGATCCACCATTCTTGGGCAGTGGAAGATGTGGTTACTGAGGAAATTAATAAATTATTACAACAAGGGATGCTTGAACCATCCAAGCGCCCGTGGGTTTCACCTGTTCTAATTGTAAAAAAGAAGGACAACACCAACCAGGTAGTAATAGATTACCAGAAGCTTAACAGTATTAAAAAAAGTATTCATATCTCTTTCCCAGAATTAATGATGCTCTGGACCAATTAGGGGGTGCCCACTAATTTTCTGCAATGGACTTAATATCAGGCTACTGGCAAATCGAGTTACCCTTGGCAGAACAAGAAAAATGCGCTGTGATCACCCCTAAAGGTCTTTTTCAACCAACACAGATGCCTCAAGGACTGTGCAATGCCCCATCTATGTTTCAGCGTTCCATGGGCACTATTCTTGGTGACCTGATTTTGTCATGCATCCTAGTTTACCTCGATGATATTAACATTTTCTCACAAACCTTTTTGGAGCACCTCGACCACCTTGAAGCAGTATTCCGCCAGCTGGCTGAGGCAAACATTAAAATTAAACCTTGAAAGTGTAACTTTTTCAAAGATCAGCTGGAATACCTGGGGTTTGTGGTAGACTCAACTGGGCTGCAGCCACAACTGGCTAAGGTGGAGGCCATCAGCCAAATGACTACTCCCAATAGTAAGCATGACATACAGGTATTTCTGGGAATGGTCAGTTACTACCGTCGCTTTATCCCCAATTTTAGCTGTATTGGGGGCCGCTATTAAAGTTGTTAAAGAAAGACGCTGTGTTTTAATGGACGGAATGTCATCAATCCTCTTTTGATCTACTTTGTACGGCGTTGAGCAGTGCACTTGTGTTGCAATATCCAAACTTCGACCAGGAGTTTATCATTCAGATTGATGCGTCCCTTTCTACTGTTGGGGCTGTACTTTCTCAGAAAGACGATGAGGGAGAAGAACATCCAGTTGCATTCTGTAGTTGTAGTCTGAAATGTCATGAGCGTTTATATACTGTGACCGAGTGAGAGTGCTTAGCAGTAATTTATGCGTATAAACAATTCAGAGTCTATCTGCATGGGTTAAAGTTTAAAGTCGTAACTAATCATGCATCATTAGGCTGGTTGCAGAACCTCAAAGAACCAGAAGGATGGTTGGCTCAATGGGCTCTCAAGTTACAGGCTTTTGATTTTGAGATTCTTCATTGGCTGAGAGAAAAGCATCAGAACACTGACTGTTTATCTCGATTACCAACTATTGCGGTGACAGCAGACCTCAGCGACATGTTGTATGATAAGATGCTCAGTGGAAAATATGACAAAGAACTGCCACAAGTAATCAAAGTATTAAATGAGATGCACACAAATACCTTCCAACGGAATAGAGAACTGTACAAATGAATCGGTGATTCTACAGTGAATTTCCTGCGCCCCTCAAAATGGCTGGGAATCATTATGAGCACTCACAGAGCAGTTGGCATTGTGGAGTGCGTAAGACTATGGAGTTATTATGCCCATGATATTATTGGGAAAGTATGAGTTTTGATGTGCTCAGAACTATTTCCTGTTGCCATCAGTGCCAAGTGGAGAAGTCATTCCACCATACAACGTCATATCGGTTAGTGAAACCACATTTCAATTGGCACATGGTCTCACTCAATGTCATCGGGCCCTTACTAACAGGAACCAATCATTGTAAGTACATTCTAATGGCTATTGACCACTTGACCCAGTGGGTTGAAGCAAGGGCGATACAAGATTTGGGGTCAGTTACAGTGGCTAAATTCATGTTGAAATGCATTATTCAGCAGCACGGCTGCCCTCAGTTGATTCTCACTGATAATGGCACCAACTTCACCTTGCACATCCTCCTCAAGCTCAATGAGCTTATAGGAATCCGCAGGGTTCTGATGGCCCCATACCACCCCAAGTCTAATGGAATGGTTAAACGGGTGAATGGAACTCTGTTGAACATATTATGAAAATTAGTAACGGATCACCCTTCTGATTAAAACTCTCCCTTTCCACTGCCGTGTTCGCTTATAACATTAGTTACCATTCCGCCACAGGGAAGAGTCCTTTCTGATTACTATATGGCTGACACCCAGCTCTTCCACCATTGCTTTATGCGTGTGTAGAAGACAATGGCGGACTAGAACCTCACCACTATTTGACTAACCTTGCAAAATTCTGATCAAACTACAAACTGAAGCATATTCCTTCAGCTTGGCTAAGAAGATTAGGAACCAGGCTGCTGATCAGGTACATCATAGTGGGTTGGTGCCATTTAAGGAAGGAGATATGGTTCTCTTTCACGATCAGCATGGATCCAGGCGGAAGCACAAGCTGGCTAGTATTTGGATTGGTCTGTTTGAAGTAATAGAGAAAACTGGAGTCGACGCATATACCATCAAGGATCCTACAAGTGGTCAGATCATTAACTGAGTACACACAAAGTTCCTTAACCATACAAGCAATAGGAGCTGTATAGTCCAGTCAAGGTGGGGGTAATGTAGTAATTCCAATATGACTGGATGATAATCATGGGACAGCTAGGGCGCAATCCACCAAAAATGACATCAGATTGAGTATTTGAGTGCCTCAAGATGAGGCGATATTACTTGATGGGTTTATTGGCTATAATGGGTTTATTATTGGATTGCCTCTAAATAAGGTTATGCTAACACTCAGCGAATACAAATTAAATCGCCTAAAATTAGGGCAATAGCAATTTAGAGAATAACCAGCTGAATCGAGGAGAATTGGTGGAACCAAATAGTCCAAGCTATGAGAGTGTATCATCCAAGCCGCTTTAATATAAGCGAGATGGGCGATTAAGAGGAGGTTGTTAATGATTAAGTTAAGAAAAGCGGAATAGAGAAGAATTGCGGTATTAGATATATTTAATAAAAGAGGTTGTGGGAGCAAGTGCTCCATATTTAATTTAAGGTTATACTGTTGTTTCGTGGACAATGATCATCATATTTTTGGTCCTAATTGCTCAATGGGTCAAACCCTGTGCAAAATCCGTCAGCATATCTATTGATACTGCCAATTTCATAACAATTAATATGGGGTTTCAAGTCTTCAATTACATCACCCATCACTGGTTTCATCCATTGAGGTCCATGGGTTCAAGTCATACTGAAAATTGAGGTTAGTGAATTGATTGGTGGTGGCTGTCAATTGAAGAATAACGTGGGAATGGACTGTTATCCAAGATGATTCATGATTTGGTGAGACGCAGATGGCACTGAACTGAGGAGGGGGCTGTTTGGTAGCTGCAGGCACCATAGCGGCAGCAGGCTTTGGGGTAGGGGGAAAATTGTACCACATACCAGAAAGGCAGTGAGGTGTGTGGCAAATTGGGGACCAGATGGAGACAACGCAGGTCCAGCGGAAGCAGCAAGAGAGAGGCATTTAAACTTTGAGTGATATAACTTAAAGAATGATGGACAAATGGTCCGCCCGCCTTTGACACAGGCCCAGAATGGGTGGTTGGGGCAGAAGTAATGATGGCACGTGGGGTGATTGATTTAGCGATTTTATTAGTTTCTGGGCTAATTGTAGTGAATGCCCGAGGCTTAGCAAGGCGAGTACCCCATTGGGGTACAAACTGAAGGATGGGATTGGAGCCATATGCTGCCAAACCTTCCATCAACTCCTGATGGGGCACCGCAGGGGGAAGGTGAGTGGGCATCCCCGCGAACTGAACCACCATAGTGGTGTCTTTGGGGAGCCAGGTGCACGTTGTGGGGATAGGATTGCTCTGGAAAACCAGGGGTAAAGTAGCTTTAGTGGCGTCATCAGCTTCACTATTGAAGCCTAGATCAAAATACCTCTTAAAAGGGATGAATTTTATAATACTACCAGAATCATCGCCGCCTGGGCCAAGTTCATAATAGCTTTCTCAGTGTATGAGAACAATATCCCATATTTAACCCAAAGGCCAAAATGCAGCTGGGAGCGAGGGAGAATGAGTGTGCTGAGAGGCACTGCCTGGGCACATTCAAGATGGATGTCAAGATCCTTGGTAAGATTGAACTGACCTAATGATTTTGTGGGACTGGACAAACCAGTCTGAGCTCATTTTCCCGCTTAGTAGAAAATGCTGGGTGAGGTTTCGCTGCTGCCCCACATGGGAGCAGCCAGTGAGGAACCGAGGTCATTAGGAAGTAAATGGGAAAGTAGGTTAGGCTAGTTAGACTCTTTTAACTTTTTATATTAAAATCACATAAAAGTTACTTTGAGCGGAAAGAAAAAGTTTTGAAAGAAGGATTGCTCTATAAACTTATCAATGGTAAATGATCCCCTATATATGCCCCTCTTCTTGAATGAAATTAATTGTGGAAGGACATATTGCAATTGGTCATGAGCCGTTAAAAAGTCTTGCAAATGACTGAAGACTCAATACTATATGGATAGGATGCTAGAAACCATCCACAAAGTCCTTGGGGCTTGACTTATTTGCAAGAACCAGGATTGGCCTGGGCCTCAATATCAACATCAATGTGTGGCCCCTTCAGTACCTTTCCAAGTGGTTAGTATAGATGTAGTGGGGCCTTTACCAATGGAGTTCATGGCCTTTAGTATATACAGTTGGCCATAGACCATTTAACTAAATGAGTAGAAGCCATTTTTAGTGTCAGCTGCTAACTGTTAGTGCCACTGAAATATTTATATTTTATTATGTTTTACCCAGTTTGGGTTCCCTCAAATATTATTATTGGACAATGGTCTCAATTTTACATCAATAGTTATATGGGAGCTGGCATCTTTGTTTAGTATTAGTCAACATTTTGTTGCTACTTAAAAACCCTTCATCCAATAGAGCAGTTGAGTGTGCTAATGGGACTTTGGTTTCTATCCCATGAAATATGGCAACTTTGGATCCTCATCGTTGGAACCATTACCTTCCTAGAGCATTGATGGCTTACAAAGTAAGCTATCATCAAATTATTAAGATGTTCCCATTCCAGGCTTTTTATGGGAGATGATCTAGATTGCCCAGTAAAGTACAGCCGTTACTAGACAACTCTGTTTCAGATGCCTCTGACTTAACCATAAGAGCTCTATTAGATATGATTATTTAGTTACAGGCTCTTGTTATGGAAGGAATAATAACCATGACCTCTAGAGAAACCAAAAAAATCAAATTCCAGATGACTTTTATTACCTGTAATTCAGTTAAAAAATCTTGTTATGAAATTCATTATTGACCAGGAGATCAACCTAACAAATTCAATATCACTTGGTCTGATTCGTATCATTTTAATCACTCAGTCAACTATGAATATTCTATCGCTGATCTGTCCAGTGGATCTGTATTTAATCAAGTTCATGCTCAATTTCTTAGGCCCTAGACACTCTTTAACAGGATCTTGAGTGGTCATTTTTAACCATTGGAGTACTAATGGAGATGTGATTGAATCTACTTCTTTAAAAGATTCCCTTGGTGATAAATCAATTGATAAAGGAGTCATTTCTACACCAAAAAATTAATGGTGGGAATTTTTATCTGCTATTGATTTGAAAGCTTCAGTTATAAATGAACAACTGCCAATTTCCTCTTTAAGTTATCTTAATTAGCAGACTGACAGAAGATGATGAAAGATCCTGTATCAGGAGAGCCTAAAAGTCCATCTCACTGAAGACAATCCCAATTTTCTATAAATATTCGAAGTCTTAAGTAAAATAAAAATCACTAATTTTTCTTACAATCTTTTTGCTACCTCTTGTTAAGTGATTCTTCAGCAACTACAAATTGAAGAATATCCTGTTTTCTGTTATTGCAGCTTTGAGCCTTCTTATTTTTGATTCCTCATCCAGTTGACTACTTTCTCATCGCCTTGAGAGATATCAAACTCATTTGATTGACTACTTTCTCATTACCTTGATAAATATCAAATTCGCCGGTTGATTATTTTTCCATGTTTTAAGAGATTAATAAAAAAGTAACTTTGGGCAGATTGGGCGATCAAGGTGTTAACATAAATCATTTTTATAGTCTAGACCTGATTTGTTTCCTTTATTTTTTATTGTTTTTGAGGTTAGGGGGATTTTGGGTTGTTTCTGTATATTTCTGGTAAATTTTTTATGGGTGGGATGAGTCTTTAGGCATTGCTGGAGGACCTGGACTAAAACACTTCAATTGAAGCTCCCTCTATAACCTAATAAATAAGAATAGGGAAGGGGAGCATAGAGATGCTTTAGGGGAAGGGCAGTAACACATCGCTCATTTATCACATAATTCAGATCATTGAGCTGGGTAAGTGAGCTACAAGGGGCCTAGAGTCTTTCTTTCTCCTGAAGGGGTACCGTTCAAAGTCCAGACGGAGGGGCAGATCCTCATGACATACAGTGACAGGTTGCTCCATGCAGAAGAGTAGGATTTTTTGTAGGACTAATCAATGTAATCTATGACCAATATGTCATTATGCATGTAGTAAGTAATATATGCTTTTTTCAGATTTTGGCTAGCCCAGTTTTAACACGTTTTGTACTGTTAAAATAACACCTGTATATAATGTCTGTGCTATTATATCAAATATCTGACGTGACAAGGAAACACTAGGATTCCATTGGGGGTAATTGAGTACCCACAATAGCATCCAAAATTCACAGGGCACAGCCATTTTTAACATGTGAGTCAGGAACCACCAAGTGAAAGTATGGAAGAACTGTTTGATGAACATTGTCCCTGCCACAAACAGAAAACCCAAAATGATGAGAAACCATGCCCAAATCTCCTACACTGGGGCGTAGCCATTATTTCCATAATGAGGTTGAGTTGATATATCTTGTTTATATTTGAATTGACTGTGCTAATAGGGGTCTCAGGGACCTTGAGCTTGGGATGTGATTACTGGAGTTCATTGTGTACCCTCTCATCAGAACCCTCTTATGTTTCTATAACCAACATGAGATTTTCTTCAAAATACCTCTTCTCATAGCTAAGGGTATTAAGAAATAAGCAAAGTTACTAAAGGGGGCAAGTGAGAAATTGATAATAGGCGTTTGATAGGGAAACCTTGTTAAGCCTCATGGGCGCCTACATTTATTGTGGCAATTGCAGTGACAACTAGGCAGATAACTACCAATACCACTGAGACAAACAAATGTGGCCCCTTCATAGACCCTGGCATGTTGTTGTTGGAGGCTGATTTTTTGATTTTAACAAGTGTCTATAAGGTTCAGAAATCTGAGTTTTTATTGAATTTAAATAACAAAGTAGCCCAACGCCCTACTAATGACAGGGAATTATACTTTTACACTAGAGTGAGAGGGGTATAATATAAGAATCCTTTTAAAATTGCTAACTAAAGGCGCAATTTTTATACCTCAGGGAAATTATTTTTTAATTCATTAGTGCTTTAATGTTCATGTCAATGGTTGGATTATAAATAGCAATAGCTTTGCTTAAAGCCTCAAATTCAGGTCCCTTATATACATTTAGAATAAAGTTTTGCACCCTTGTATTCATGTAAGGGTGCTTTGGTATTAAAACCCTTTAGTTGATAACTCATTTGGGCATCTTATCTTTTTGTTTAGTATGTATTGTTAGGATGATCTTAGCTGACTAGTTCAGGGAGGCCCTACATGCAGTCGTAGGCCATCAATTAGGCTGTAAACTTATGTGCTGAATTCCTTATTTCCCCTAAGTAGTTTTACTGTAGATTTATAAAACCCAAAGGGTAGGTGCATTGTGGTTGGGGCTGAGCAGAACTGAATACGGGGCATAAGATACTCAATGCTTGTTAAGGGTATGTCCTAAATCCACAAACTTTGCAAAGGTAAGGCCATCAGGTTGTTATCCCACCTTTATTGAAAGGGGTGAATGGTTCTGTGCAACTCAATGGCCACGTTTGGAACCCATACGCCCACTATTACTATGTCAAAGTAGTTGGTTTACAACCTATAATGATACAATATAGTGTAAAAAATTCAAATTACAATTTAGATTTAGTTTTTTAGTGACCCTTAGACCATGCCCATGAATTATACTTGTTCCCAAAGCTTGTTTTACCTATGAAGTTTATATAAAATTATATAAGGATTGCTTTCCCATTAAATTAAATTATAAGTGTAATCAATTTGTGCATCTACTATGCATATCTTTTTTAGTACTAGATGGTCCCCATCTACTATGTATATCCTTTAAGTATTACACAGGTATATTTTACCCCTAAGAAACAAAGAATAGAAGTTTATATGATTTGGTATAGATGAAGAAAGAAAATTGAAGTTAATTTACAAGAGCTAATAATAGTTTGGTTTTATTAAAGTATTAGATTACATTCTAAGCTCATCTGGCATGTTATATAACTTCATGCTTTTTAGTAGATGATATAAGTTATTGATAATTTCTTTTGTATCTAAAAGTAGTAAAAATAGTTAAAAAAATTAAGAGGTAAAATAGGCTCTTTACAACAATTTTTCAAGTTTAATACAATTAAAATAACAGTTTCTTAAGTATCTTACTTGACTCAATTGAACTTTTTTCTCTAGTTGCAATCACTATCTGCAACAAATTTGATTCAAGACTAAGTAGATTTGATAATCTCTTTGAGGAGATCAGTGTGCACCCAATGTCAGGTAGCAGTTGGGCGAGCAAAGTAAAGGGCACAGGATTGGGCTCCGCACCATCCAAAATTTGTAAACGCCTCAGCGCCACCAGTGGTCTAGATAAAAATAAAAAACTGGCGGTTAGTATTTCCCTGGAGATTTTGGACTGTCAAGCGAAATGTAACCAGTTTATCCTACTCTGCATTCCCAGCCCCTGTCATCAGTAGAGCACAGGGTTCAAGTTTTCCTGGATATTCAAAATTGGCACTTTGGTAAAAGTTTTGTGGGGATGTGCACAACCATTTCCTGAAAGCGGTATATGTAGCACCGCACTCCATGACCCGCGGTTTGTTGGATCTCAGGTTTGAAAATAAATAAGCAGCGGACAAAGCTGCAAAGGTGCATGTGTTGGTAGATCTCTCAGATGGTTAATGGCTAATTGAGACAAAGCATACTCAGTGGACCAAATTAAATCAAATTTCTGTAACCTTTGACTTCCTCCCTACTATAATAAATTGCACAGTGCTGGAACTCCACCTCAAGGATGGGCTTAAACGCTATGGGGAAATTCACTCCTTTAAGATGCAACGCTTTACACTCATGCCAGACCTGTGCACAGACAAAGTGATTGCTGTGATCACCCCGTCCACATGCATTGTGGAATATTTGACCCAAATCCCCCACACTGCAGTTGTATTCATTGATGGGCTGAAATCCCGCCTGCTATCCACATCACAGTGGATAGCAGGCCCCATCTGCACCTTTTGTCACGCTTTTTGCCACAAGGCCCACACCATCCTCACCAAGGAGGGCACTACCCAAAACGAATTTTCCTCGATGCAATGGGCAGTTCAGAAACCCATTATGAACCAGCTATAGACACTGACGCCACCTTCCCATGGGGCGCACAAGGGTGCTACATTCAGGTCAAACCTGTGTCCCTGAAGGAGCGTAAGAAGGCCAAGCAGGCCTGCAGAGCAGCGTCCAAGGCAGCAGCCATGATCCCTCTTACCCAGACCCAGAATGACATTGTTTCATTCACTGTGGAAGCTGTTTGAGAATCCAAGCACCAATCATATTGGGCCAACCAACCTGATGACCTGATGGGTGAGTCAGATTTACCTGAGAAAACTCACTAAGCCTCAATCAAAACCAATCGAAACAAATATTTCCCCCCCCCAAATTTCTGTCAACCTCCAATGATGCACTGCAGGTGCACAGCAATTTGAAAATCCATACTAAATCAACAAGCGCCAAAAAACCTAAGCCTAAGCCCTTAGCAAAGAATATAGTCAAAGATGCAAATAGGTACAACTTGCGGTCTAGAGCTTCTGCAGCTGCTATTGAGAATGTGAAATAGGAAGGCCAAGGGGGCCCTTCCCATAGCACCTAAGATGCGATGGGGGAGCCTTCACAATAGGGACGTTGAACATTGCTGAACTTAATGCCTCACCGTGCTGGACTAGGAAACTGAGTTTTTTAAAAATAATTTACCTGTGAACATCCTGGCCATTTAGGAAACCCACTCTCCACATGGTGCCGATGGAACATGGGCAACCATGCTCCTCCCCTTCCCTTTCCTTATGGTCACCACACTTTGGGGTACTTATATGTGCAACCCATGATTTTGAATTTTTTTCTAAAATTCGTACCTTGATGGCTGTATGCTTGTAGTGTCATTTTTGTGGGATGACAAAGTGCACATTATCAATAATATTTATGCCCCAAACTATGCACAGGCTTGCCAGGAATTCTTCTCAGATGTTACTTCCCTCCCACTTCCCCCTGACCACCTGTGGTGGCGACATGAACTGCTGGGCCAACACGGCCACCAACCGCTGGCCTTCTGTGCCTGCCCCCACAAGGCCATGTAGAACTTCGCGTTCTAAAAGCCACTTTGGGGCTGTTTGATACCCTACCTAAACATGCACCGCTGCTCCCTAACATGTCCCGTCCCCATGTGCACAACAGTCAGTTGAGGTCTATGTCTCACATTGACTTTAAACTTTTCCCATTGAAATTTCAGTCTCACTTTGCACACTTTATGACAATCAAAATTGATTTCTCTGACCAGAAGTTGGTGTCAATTTCCTTCTCTTTGTTGCACCCCGCAGCACAGGCACTGAAGTGGTGCAAACTTCATCCAGCCGAGATCACGTCGCCCAGGTTTTCCTCATGGGTGGACACCAAAACCTTAGCACCAGAGTTTACCACACCGTTCTGTGTAGACCTACTTTCTAACTGGTCAACCTATAAAGCAGAACACCATCTGCCAGGAAAACCACCTCTCATTGTGTCACTCTTGGGCTGCCTCAGCAGTCATTTTGTGCATGCTTGAAGAAGTGGACCACCTGGAATCTAATGTCCCTGTTGTAGGCTACAGCCTAGCTTGGGGTCACAAGTAGGCAGAGGTGTCCACTCGCCTCAACGCACTGGTAAGGCAACATAAACATCGCATTTGTGTGCAGTAAAAAGCAAAAAATATAACGGCAGGTGACACATGCTCCACCTATTTTTTCCAAAAATCATTTGCACTGCGACAGAGCTTAGCTTGCACACAGGTACAGTGACCAGACCACTCCATCATGGTAACTCCAGCCAAAGTGTCAATTGAAGTTAAAATCTATTACTCTTATTTATATCACTCCAATACCGTCAAACTGGATAAAGCTGAAGAATTTCTTGAAAGCGCACAAATCTGTACCAATTCCTGTTATCTGGAGCTAATGGATATAATTTCTCGAGACAAACACTGGTATGCCATTCACGGTGCACTGCACAGGAAATGCCCAGATCCAGATGGGATTCATTATGAGTTCTATAAGAAATAATTTAACTATTTTCCTTTTTTTGCTAGCCTCTTTGAACCAAAGTTTATTGGAAACGCGCCTCCTTCCTAGGGGCTAGGAGGCGTACACTATAACGCTGTATAAGAAAGGGGATAAGCTGGACTTGGCCAACTGGCGCCCCATTTCACTTACTAACACTGATACTAATTTATTTAATAAAATTATGGACAACCTCCTAAGGGAAGTTGCAGCTGATATGATCTCCTCTGAGAAATTTGGTTTCATTCCCAAGCGGTCTATATGGGACAACATACACACTGTAGCCAACGTCTGCTAATCCATGGCTACTGGGGCACTTGTTTCTTAGACCAGCAGAAGGCTTATGATAGTCAACTTGGATTACCTCAAAGCCTGCCTCTACAAGTTCCACCTCCCCTATCAGTTATATTAATTGGGTGATGTTGCTTACGGAATCCGCCACAATGGCTGTGCGTGGCTCTGGCTTCCTCACTGATGTAGTTCCCCTCAACGGGGCCTCCACCAATGGGGACCTTTTTAGCCCACTCATGTTTAATTTCAGTCTCGACCCACTTTTAAGAAATGTGAATTCCAGCCTTACTGGTGTCCATGTGCAAGGACAAGCACCAGTTAAGATGTTGGCTTTTGCTGATAATTGTGTGGTTGGGGTGTCTAACAACCAAGATGCACGCGCGCTTGAGGCTACTATCCAGGTTTACTCCAGGGTAAGTAACACTGCAATTAACGCCCCAAAACCAAAAATCATTTTCCTTGGTCGGTTCCAAGCCCACTAGTCACCAGCACCCCATTTCCTACCTGCTTTAGCAGCTAGCTTATGGGCTTGCTTGCCCCAACCACCCCATACCGCGCCGCTTGTGCTCCCTTTAATGCCAAAACCCACGTCTGGTCTTGTACGCCATTTGGGTGTGTGGCTGAAGGCGGGAGGGTACGCCTCATCAGTGATGGAGCACCATATCCTGGACAATATCACAAAACGCATCGCCTCCCTCAGAGCCCACCAAATTTCCCTCACAGGCAGAGTTGTGCTTGCCAATTCTATGCTCCTATCTAAAGTTTGGTTTGTGGCCCATGCTATCGCCTTTTCCCCATCTTTCTTGACCTCGTTATGTGCCCTCCTGCAAGGGTTGCTTTGGTTAGGCTGCCCACCGCCAGTGCACCTGGATGTCTTGTTTGGCCCTCGCCATAGTGGTAATATGGGCCTGCTCAACTTCGAGGCCCATGCTGCCAAAATACTTGGCTCATGGATTGCTGCAGTTACCAACCACACACTCCAAGATCAACACTGTTCATAAGTGGCCCGCTCCAATCTTTCCCGCATCCTGGGCCTCAGCAATACTACCCACCCCCATTATCTGTTAAAATATCTTGCATCACATCCCTCTGCTGCAGGCCCTCATGGGACGTCTCCCCACTTCAAACGAATTCTCCTCGCCATGTGGAGTGTTGAGTAGAGAATTTGCATCAGTGGGCACACCTCCAAGAGGGGTCTCCCTATTCCCCGCTTCACACAGGAAGTACAAGGCCAAGCCTTTATGAACAGTTTGATATCAAGGAAGTCCCCTATCATGGTTAGGGTGGATTATCTGGACATATTGGACATTCCTTACTCCCTAGAAACCCAGAAATCCATCTGGAAGTACGCCTATCACCCTCTTTTGCAGCCACATGTTCGTTCCCATGTGTGGTGCTGCTTGAAATGGGTATACCATACTACCAAGCGCTCCAATGCATCACACTCCTCATGTGTTGTGTTTGACCAATATGGGACTTTGGTCCACCTCCTGGAAGAGTGCCCTTCATCAAAAGCGATCTGGCGTGAGATTCAACGTCTCTTTTGCCAGGATCAAACACAGCCCTTCAGCCTATCAAGAACATATTCTCCTTGTCCTAGAATTCTCCTATACATCATTCCCTTTGAGCCTTAGTGGTAGCAATTGTAATGTGCACTATCCATATGGTTTTCTTAGATGCCATTTTAGGCTCTACTCCCACCCATAAGAAGCTTTATGCCTATTCCAGTCGCACCATATGGACCACTTTCAAGCATGGTTGTTTGGTTACCTACTATTCCATCAACGACACTTAGTCTCAACCTGGTTTCCAGTTTGGTTCATCACTTCAGATCCTTTCCTTCATATGTGCTCAATAGTGGCACAAGCCTCTACTCATGATACCCCCTTCCTTTATTTGGTGTTCCTGCTGGCAACAGGAGACAGTGTTAGCTTCTCTGGTGTGCCTCTAGCTTATATTAGTGCTTATTAGTTTACATATCAGAAGTGTCCGTCTCATGGTCAGCCTTACCTGAATAAAATTAAAAATTTAAGTATCTTACTTGTAATTTATAATCACTATGCTAATATAGTAAAAATAATTTCTTTCCACTTGAGCTCAATTTTGAGCAAATTTTGTAATATTACAAAACCAAAAAGAAATTCAGCTAGCTGCGATCCCAACCCACTGATGTCCACGGCCCCACCGCCTGCTGCTCAAGTGTGGGGCAGCAGAAAAACCCCACCCAGCGTTTTCCGTTTGGGGTAAAACGCACATGGACTGGTTCATCCAGTCCTAACCAATCCTTAAGTCAGTTCATTCCACCCAAGGATCTAGCCATTCACCTTGCACAATCCCATGCAGTGCCCCATTGCCCTCTCTTTCTTCCCTGCTCTCACGTGCTTTTTGGCATTTGGGTTGAATATAGGAAGTTGTCCCCATATGCAGACAAAACCACATACTTGAATTAGCAAAGGCGGTGATGCAACCCACCAGTTTCATCTTTTTGGACCCCTTAAAGGGGTACTTTGACCTCAGTTTTACAAGTAAAGCTGATGCTGCCACAGCAGCAACTGTGCCCCTGGTTTTCCAGGGCACCCTAATTTCCACTTCGCACACTTGGCTTCCCACTAACTCCACAATGGTGTTTCAGTTTTCTGGGTTTCCCACTCACCTTCCTCCGGCAGTGCTCCATCAGGAGCTGATGGCACGTTTAGCAGCCTTTGGCGCTGACCCCATCCTCCAATTTGTGGTCCCCAATGGAGCCACACGCTTCACTGGGCCTCAGGCTTTTGCCACGATCAGCCTAAATCTACAAATATAGCTTATCAGATCTCCCATGCTCCTTCGTTGCTTCTGCTCCTGACCACACATTCTGGGCCCGCATCAATGGCGGGCAGACCATCTGTACATCCTGCTTCAAGTTGGACCAATCAAAGCGGAGTTGCCCCTACCTCGCTGCCTCTGCTGCCTCTACAGTCTCAGCCACCAGATCCTCATCTGCCAGCCACCCCACAGCCCTCTAAAATGGGGGAAAATCTTACCCCACCTCTTCCAAAGCCTGCTGCCACTGCTGCGTCTACAGAAGCCAATCAGACCCAACCTAAGTCCAGAGCCACCAATGCTCCCACTAACCAGGATTTGGCTTGGACAACAATTCACTCCTGAGCCCTGACCCAATCACCAGCCTCAGCCGTCCCTATTGAGTAAAATCTGAGCTTTTATGACTTAAACCCATGGTCCTCATTAGTTATAACTAATGAATCATGTAATGTGATTGAAGACTCCAAAATTGACATTAGAGAATTTATCCCTATATGATCCCCCATTGAGATCCCTTAGCGCTTTTATGCCCCACACACAAATGATGATTAGTTATGCACTCAACACCATTTTGCTGTGGCAGCTGCTGCCCAACCAGATAAAATTTTCCTCCACAATATTATATCCTGAACAGCGATGAAACTGTCCAAAGTCTCCCCCCCTTCCTTTCTTGCCCAGACCTGCCCCCTTCAGAGCAAAAATAACAATCTAGCTGCATAAACATGCTGCAGATACCATTCAGAAAGTGGTTGCAGCTTCACAATTCAAAACAAAAGTAACCTAAGATAACACTTCTTTAGTTTCCCAACTTTCTGCCATCCGCATTCAAGCAGAAAAGTGCTTGTCCACTTACCTGAGCGCCATTTATGATGATGATTTCTACAAACAACCAGTCCTCTGCGATATCACCCCCCATATTGCTGATAAACCCACGTCCTTGCTCTCTGCCTTGGCCTGTGCTTTGTACAATGCAGATACAGTGGATAAGCCCCCTGATCCCCTTTCCTCTTCCACCATGATGGTATAAGCAGTTTGCCGCTGTGCCACCTGATTGGTTGTTTTTTGTTTGTGTGTCTCGCTGCTCATTTAGGGCAATTAATTCAGGTTTTTTGGTTTGGTTAGTTTTGATGCTTCCTTTTAGTAATGTCTGTACCCTGGTTGGCTTACCTCAAAATAAAGTTTATGCTAATATAGCAATTTATGTGACAAGTTAAAATGGCAACGTTGTTTAAAAGTTTATAAATATATACTAAAGCTCAACTTATAGTATTTTAAAACAAGAGTTTACAATTATATGTTGGATTGTTTATAATTGTGCATATTCATATTTAGGTTCAGTACTAAAAAATCGTTTGCTGAGCCTGCATGTAAAAAATAAAATCTTTGACAAAAGATTATTTACCTGATATCATGGAAAAAATAAACTTGCAAAACCTAACCCTAGCACTATACATAAAAAATACTAGAGTTGGGTAGACCTTGGGACAAATATACCAAACTGAGAATTTTTCTAGCCAGTACAGGTTTTGAACTCGAAACCTGCACTCAGGTGGAAGCAATTTTACCTGCCAGGCTAACCACCCTCCTAGCAATTCTAATAGATGAATTATATTACTATTGTACTAGTTACTAATTATAATCTATATAACTTGATTAAAAAACCATAGCATTTTAAATTTACTTATTATTCTATCTAATATACTAACTAATTAACTCAAAGTTTCTTGAGCTTATAATTTTACCTATAGGCTAAGAAATTTACTTTTAAGATATTACTAATTATCAGTTTATAAAAAATCTTTTGAAGGTGTTTTTATTTCAAATCTTTCAATTATAGCTTAAATACTACAATAGTAATTACATTAGCTTATTATATAATAATGTAACAAAATTAACAAAATTTTAATTAATTTTGTTCATATAAAAAATGAAGTTTTAGTAATATACATCTAAAACTTACACAAAGGTATAAAAAAGTATGAACTCAGTAATATACATATATAATATACATCCAACTAAATAAAACTCTAAAATATACTATAACAATAAATTTTATAATAAAATAAAAACTTTTTGTGCTCAATATCACTTTCAAGAAAATTGTAACAAATGTTAAGATTACCCACCGCCATCTGGTTACATCCATTTCCCAATTGATGTCCTCAGAATAACTGTCTGCTGCATCAATATGGAGCAGCATGATCCACCCCCTAGCATTTTCTGCCCTGCGGGAAGCACATTTGGACAGGCTCAAATAATTTACCCACTCTTCTCACTTATTTGTCCCTTAATGGGACTTAGCACTCCACCTTGCGCTCATCCACCCAACCTGACCCCATCCTCTTGCCCTTCCTCGCTCCACCATTTGATTTTGTCTCCATGTTGACTACAGGCGTTTATTCCCATATGCCAACAAAGTAATAATCAAACTAGCCATCCCTGCCTTTGCACCAGCTGGCTTTATTAAATTTCCGCCCTTTTAAGGGCTATTTTAGTATTGGATTGCAAATGGAGGAGGACGTTGCCGCAGCACCAATGACTCCACCAATTTATAAAAGCACCCCCATTCCTACTACCTATACTCATCTCCCTTCTAAAACCAACCTGGTGGTGTCATTTGCAAACCTCCCTTCCTATCTCCCACCCCAAACTTTGTGTGATGCATTGATGTCAGGGCTTTTATATTATGGCACTCAGACCAACCTCATCTTCACAGTTTCCTCTGAGGCAGAGCACCTTGCAGCCCTTGCTCCACTGCCAATATCATCCCCCACCACCCCACCATCGACTAACAAATCCCCCCACATACTCACATTGCTGCAGCCCCAGAGCATTTCTTTTAGGCATGTGTTGACAATGATTGATAGATTTTACAACCTGTTTTGGGTTAGACACACTAAAAGGTCCTTCCCCATGCCATTCCTTCTATTGCTTTTTCTGAACCCTTTTCAGCGGCATCTGAATGGGGTGTTTCTTGCCACCTCCCTCCAACGCCCTCACTTGCTGGGCCAGAGCAGGATATCTGCTCCCTCTAAATCCTCCAGCCAATCTCACCCACCTGCATTCTAACCCACCAATCAGAATCTGGCTTGGACCACCGTTTGCATCCATGCAGCTTCCAATTCACCAACTATTACCCACCCTTATTATGCCTCCCCTGATAATGTTAACCAAAATCCTTGGACCCTATTGGATGAGGTTGAAAAATCAGGCGCTATTGTCATTAATAGGGAGGACGAATCAGTTGAAAGAGCCACAGATGGCTATGACTTGATTGAATTTCTAAATTCTGACTTTGACGTTCCTCTCCCGCCCAAAGGTTATGCCCCTAATCCAATACCATCTCCTTCCAAAGTGACCATCAGCTTGCCTTAGCTGCGGTGGACTCACCACATTGTCCCCTCCGCCATAAAGCAGTGGTAAAATTTGTTTATGAATTCCCTTATATGATAACTCTGCCTAGCTTACCTTCTGATTTTCCTGAAGAAGCGCGGGAAGAAATCACCAGTTTGGCCTACACCTCCAACAACGCTGCCTCATATGTTTCTAGCCTTACATCTTTAACCCAAAAACTAAAACCAAAAGTTATTGTCAATTCTGCGCTACTCCCAGATGCCTGGCTTCAAGATGAACATCATCTTAGATTATATTTTATTGGCTCTCCTTCAGGATGATATTTTGTCTCTTAATTGCTCTGTTACAGCCCTTGATCCCCCTCACACTGATACCCCAACGCCCTAAATCCCACCTTATATCCACCTTTTCAATAGTGTACTTCTTATGTTGCTGCTGAGCCTGACGTTGAGCCTCCTGACCCTCCCTCCCCCTCTGCTATGGTGGGTTAGCGGTCCTCTGCTCCCTGCCTGGTTGGAGGTTTTATTTTAGTCTATTTTATTTTGTTTTTTGCCCCCGTTTGTTTTGGTTTTTTTGCTTTTAATTTTTAATGTCTGTCCACTGGTTGGCGTGCCTCAAATATATTTAAAAATTAACTTTTTATAGTAAAATAATACTTATATCTTAATGCTTGCGTGTAAACAATAATTTTACAAGCCTTCTGGAACTATAATTCAAAAGCTTGATTGTGGCTAACTTTTAAGCATGTTACATTGATCTATCTATGAAATTAACATGGGGACTCTAGGTAAGCATCTCACCGCTTAATTGATTGCCCCTGCACCTTATTATTTGTGATGGTAAAAAAAGTTGCACAGGAAACTACAATCTCTTGAAACAAAAAGCATATCAGTTGAGATCAATAGTATTCAATAAAGAATACATCCTAACCTTTTTCTTTGCCTTTTCAATTATAGCCTATAAAACATTAGTTATGATCTTCTCAAAGTTAGTCTGGTACCATTGCATGGTTTTGATGAATCTAAATTTTGTAAAAGCATGATAGTAGAACTAACTTAAGCTTAATGCAATGTGGTGGCATTCCAGTAGGGTTTAGTTAGTTTAGAAAATTTGTAGAAAAATTCACTGTATCATTGCATCCACTACTATATCTATAGAATTGTATTCAGTTGCTGTCCCTGGTAGCTTATTTTTATATTTGGTTTAACTCATGTACAGAATCATTTTAGATGCAAGACTAGCTAATTCAAGGACCATCTTTAAGTTTTCTGTATTTTTAGATGTACTTAGATAAAGTTCATTAATCAATTCTTAAACTGTTGCAACCAAAGTGCAAAAATTATTTAAAAAGGTAATATTACCATTTGAGTCATAAAAAAATTTACCTTCACCAATTCATAAATTTATCTTTATTGTTAAGATGTCTCATCTTTACTAAGATAAACTCATATATTTGTTTTTAATGCAAATTTTTAACAAACTTCCACAAAGATGAAGTTTTCAGTCAAGTATTGATTATCTGCTAGAGTTTTTTTTAAATAGTTAGAAGAGTTTATCAAAAGTCATTAGCAAGAAGTAGTAGAGATCCTCCCAACTATTGATCACGATTTCTTAGGTCCTGCAAAGTCCTATCAATGGCTTTTAGGGGAGTTTATGAGCCATTGTGCATGCATCTATACAACAATTTCACATTTGTAGTACCTTTTCTTGATATCTCTTTTTGCTATTGTTGCATATAGGGTATTTTCTTTATTTACTTTTAAAGGAAGTTTAAATACTGTGTGTGATGTCCAATCATAATCCAGGAGAGTATCTGCTATGTCAGAGGAAGCCGTTGCAAGTGCCATACATTTTTTGATCAAATTTCAGCAAGGATCAAATATTAAATAAAAGGTTTTACCAACTCTCCTAGAACATCTAGGAGAATTTTATCTTTATTTTTCTTTTTTAGCACTAGTGAGTCCCAACCCAAAATGGGGGGACATCCACGCATCTTTATTTGAAGTAAGCCAAATAAAGGGATTATCTTTAGACAAAAAATCAATAACATGGCACTGAGGCTAATAGCCTAAGAAGCCATATCATATGTGGAAGGGGGTTGGGGGATCTGTGATCCAGCGTGAATTGGTGTACATGCAATAGGGCGGACAATTGGTTCTGAGGCATCAGCGGCATGGGGTTGAAGGTTGTCAAGTTGAGGATTTTCCTCATTGTTAAGGCTAGCAGTATGCTTAGCCTCGAGATACTGGACAAGTTAGATTTCTACATATTCTATTAGCTATGTCACACACAAAAATCTTTTAAATTGACAATTTTGGGGCAATTTAGGCTAAAAAGTGATAGATATACAGCATAAATGCATGCTTGGTCTGCATCAAATGCAATTTCTTTCATCAGTGCCTGTTTATAATCATAGAAGTTGGGTAGAAATTCAGACATGTAATTCTGTTGATAAGCGGCTCCATAGCTGCATGGAGGGATTGGCGGTAAGGAACATTTTTAGGGCAGTAGCTTCCTCAAGAGACGTCTTATTTAACATTTTGTAAATAGAAAAGCCATTATGAGGGCAGAGACGGTGGAAAGGAGTTGAATCAGGTGAGTAAAAAAAGATTTTAGGACAATCAAAGCAAGAATTTATATTATGTAATCTCAGCATCATCCACCCATTTGTAAGCTTGAAAGGGTGTGAGATGGGAATACTTAGGCCAGAAACAGGAGGTGATTGGCTGGAGCCAAGAGCAGAGGGCCCAAGAACCTTTGACATGGATGGGTGATCAAGTACTGAGCTGCAACCCAATCTGAACCTTTTTTATTTTATTTGGGTTTTATTGGATGTCCCAGCGAAAGCCTAGGCCGCTACAGGTGTGGGAAGGGGTGGGAGATAAAAGCCTATTCAAAACCTGATGTGGATTCAGCAGTGAGGGGTGATGCTATAGGAAGGAGAAGCGGAAGCTGCCGCAGTTGCAGGGTTAGGGTTTGGGCACTTGCACTTTGAGTGATAAAGTTCAAAGCACAAGGGACAAACTAAACGTCCTTCTTTGACGTGGGCCCATAATGGGAGGTCTGGGGCATAGCGGACTATGATACAGGGGGAATGGCGAGGTGGGTGTCCTGATGGAAAGGATGGATGGTTGCAAAGACGAAAGTTCCTACAAGTTAGCTGGCTCCATTTGGAACAACAAACTGGAGGATGGTATCTGCGCCATAGGTGACCAATCCCTTCAGGAGCTCATAGTGGAGCTGTTTGAGGGAGAGATGGCTTGGCAGTCCAGAAAACTGAACTATTAGTGTTGCATCTGCTAGCAACCATGTACAGGATGTTGAATAGGTGTATTATAAAAATAAATGGCACTGTCACCATGGCTGTGGCCTGAGATTCAATAGGGAAGCCCATACTTTACCCTAAAGGGGTTGAAATCTGTAAATCCAGCAGGTTTAAACACCACTTGAGCCATCTTGATGATAGCCACTCATGTAAGGTGAGAGATTCCAATACTTGACCTGAAGGCCAATATTTAGGTTGCTCTGATGGAGCACCATGGGGCTTCTAAGCACCACCTTAGAGCGCTCAAGTTGTTGAATAAGATCCTAAGGGGGAATAAAACAACTTATGGTATTAGGGTGGCTAGAAGAGCCAGCCTGTGTGTGCTTCATCTACAGCTGAAAAACATTATGAGATGGTGCTCCACCACTCTACGTGGGGAGGAGTGGACCTCAAATTTAATGACATCATTTGGAACAGCTAAATAAAAGCTGGTATTTTTTTAAAACTTTTATAATCAGTTTTGACCAAAATTGTGATTATGCAAGAGAAAGATCCTTCAACTACTAATTTTCTATCAATATATACCTGATTTCTTATTAAGTTTTTCTTTAATAATCCAACAGTTTTTTTTGTTAGACTCAATATATCATTGTAATTCTGCAATATTGTAATTTCTTTCATGTAGAAGATCTTATATGTCTACTTATCAGTCTAACTTTATGGAGCTGGTAGCTCAAACTGCAGTAAAGGTTTGCTAAAACAGATTGCTTGTTATTAAGCTTTAGTATAATGAGGGCTTTGTAAAATATTTCTGCAGAAGGTGTATGTTATCATTTATTTTGTTTTGATAAAGTCTAGCAAGTATAACTTTTCTCATACTTTCTTAATATTTTCCTTAAAATACTAATTTATATGGATTGTTGTAGTTTAAATAATTGTAAAATAAACATCATATTTACTTAGAAGATGACATTAAAACTGTTTAAGACTTTGCTTGGCCCCAGTGTTCATCATCTTTCAGTAAACCTAATTCTTGATAAGCTTTATTAAAGGCATCTCATGTTTCATTGTTCACAATTTTTAGTATCTATAAAAAGCTGTCCCATAAATTATATGAAGTAGTATCATTAAAAAAACAATCAGCATTTCTGGATGAATGTTGAAGACATGTTAAAAAGACTCACTTGCAGTATCATCACTTTCTAAAACAGGTACTCTTTTTTCTTCTAAAATTTTCTTTTAGATCAAGGTATAGTAGTGAGGAACTTCTGAATATAAAAATGTCCTTGAAAATATATCCTGTTGACATAACTAAAAGAAGGCTTTCAAAGTTTTTAGGAGGTTCAGCAGCAACTAATTGTACATTTTCTTTTTAAAGTAGACACTTTATCCATTCTTTAAGTGTATACATATGAAAGACTGTAGGATGTCTCTCATGAATATGAAACCCCAGTATTTGCCAAACTGCCTCATAGCTGCTTATGTATTATTACAACTGATAATTAATATCTCATCATGCTCACTGGCCATTAACAAACCAAAGACAGATATATTACTACCTTTGTTTATATATTTTTTATATTTTTTATATTTTAGTAAATTACAGTAGTGAACATTTAAGTGAGCGTTGAACATTTTTTAAAGCAGAAATGAGTATGGAATACCCATTTGTTATATCTTAATCTCATCATCTTGCAAATTTAAACTTAATTATGTATCCATCACTTCTGGATCTAATACTCCTATACATAGGGTAAATGTCGTCCCCAGTTTTAGTTCCCTTGATTGGTTTTAGGATATACTTTTTTAGCATCTTCTGTCTTTAATGAAAGATGCATTCTGGTTAGTGTTTCTATATGGCCCAACAACATACCTTTTTTACCCATCTAGAAGAACTTGGTCTAATTCTAGATTTAATGACATTGCAGGCTAAATCATCTATTTTATCTGTGGTAAATTTTTTTAATCTAAAGTTTTATGAGAATTTAAAAAGCCTTTTTTCTGCCACTTAGTAGTATGGATCCAACATATAGCCTTTCCAATGGCATGGCTTTTGGCCAGAAAATTACTTTTTGTTATTTTTGTTAAAAGATCTAGCTAATAAAACATGATGATTAAACTTTGGTGTTTGTCCATAAGCTAATTCTTCCTTTATCTCTGTCTAAACAGGATTAGATGTAAATTTAATAAATAGGTCAGGACGTCTATATACTCTAACATAGATTATAGCATCATGAGCATGCTCATGCATTTGTTGAGGACTTCATGTAAAAGTAGCAGGCAAGATCATCATTTTCTCAATATCATCAACATTTCTCTAACTTGCAATGCCAGCTCTTAATGAGTATAATCTTCACTATAAAGTCTTTTTAATTGTTATAAAAAAGTCCCAGCCTCATTTTAGCATATAATCTAACAATAAATTAATGAAATAGCTTGTAAACTTTTTAAAGTTTACTGAACATGTTCTATGACTGATTTTCAAGATCAAAAGATGAGCGCTAGTTGTATGAAGACATATAGTCATTCAAGTCCCTTTTACAAGTGGCTTCAACCCCACTCAGGTATCCTCTTATAGGTAAGTGATATCTTTCCTAATTCAGGTTATATGATAAATAGATAAGGGTATCTGATCTCTTCACTATTAAATAAATTACAAATATATAAAATATTGAATATCTAGTTTATGTCTTTATAAAAAATCAGGGGTTTAAATAGGAAAAGTTTGGTGAACAACTCTTTATTAGAACCTCAATAAAATGGCATTTTTTCTGAAAACCTAACTCTAAAGAGTCATACCAGTGATAGTTAATTCCTTTACCTTTTTATCCACCTAGTTGGCATTCACCACTGACTAGATATGACCCATCCTGGACTGTTTTCCAAGATAGAGACTCTCAATTTCTTTATATAACCCCAGTAAAATAACCTTTACAAGCTAGCTTCTGTGCTTAGGTAGTGGGACAAAAAACCCATTTACAGCAGGCTGCATCGCCCAGGATAACCTACAGGTTATTGCTATAAAAAGAGTTTTCAACGCTTCAGTAACTCCAACAACCACCTTAACAATTGGTAGTACACTTAATTGACCCATATAAGGATATATTTATTAATTTATTAAACCATCAACTGGATTAAAAAAATCTACAATTATCCTTTAAATCCATTAATCAGCATCAAGGTTGGAATTAAATCCCAATAATAATACTTAACTAAAGTTTTTAGGAGAATATTTCCAAAAACAATTCTTGATTATTAATAATTCCAACATCCATTAAGGTTACTTATTAGTACTCCAACCAAAGTAGGTTAAGACAAACGAATAAGCGTTATCTGTCACAAATGGATAATGTGGGCATACAAAAATACCAACACGTCCCTAGCTTGACAAGATTATAGAGCAAATGATGTCTTCAGTGATCCAAAAATTCGCAGTATCCCTATTTTGTACAGTCTCTTGGAAGTGGATGCCACTTTGTGTCATGGCATGAGTCATTTGGCTGAATTAAAATTGATCTATGTTGAGCAGAATTCTTCCTCTATTTGGCTTAAGAGACATATCTTGCTAGATTAGCTATAATTCGCTTTGATATTTGCTTCCCTTCATGGCCATTATCAGTAGCACAATCCTTCAACCTATTCCCACATTCATGTTCTATGCTATCTCACATACATGGTATTAGTTGAATCTCTTTATCAAGATTTAATCAATCTCACAACTCTAATACCATACCAGTATCAAAGGTTTAATTGCCAATTGTATGTTCTGTAAGTTTTTTTCCTCCAGGTCAGGTATCATACAGCTGAAAAGTTAAGATATTTCAATTTCTCTTCCCATTATAAAATCAAAAAAGGACCTGATTACAACTGGATCTGTCCCTGACAAGCGTCTGCACTGCAATTAATCTTGACTATTTTTTCACTACAGTAGTAGTGTATAACCTTACCTCAGATATGTCATAGGCGGGAAAGCGCCCTGGACATGAGGTCACTGTAAATTAAAAATGATTTTATATTGATATATTTTTACTTATATTTCTAAGAGGAGGTTTCCTTTTTATTTATATATGACAAATCCTTTTTTCTTCACATATTTTTCTGTATCTATTATGATTTATATGTTAAATTTTTTAGATCCAATACTTTAAAAATTTGCCATGGACCCTAATAACAATATGACCTTTGGAGATAGTTTTTGATTGTTGTCAGACAACTGGATTCTTGACTAGTTATGAAGAATGTCCTGGTGGTGAATAGTTTAAATATTACTGATAATTCCCTGCCTAACTATTGGCGGAACAGTTTAACATGGAGTAAAAATTTTACTCCAAGTTTTTGGCTGAATAGCATGGATCAAATTAACATTATTAAATTGAACCCCCAGCGGAATAGGCCAACTGACTTGAAAGTCCGCCCAAGCACTAACTAAATTTAGTGCTACCGCCTAATTGAAAAAACCCCTTTTTATAAAATTGAAGGGGTTTCTGAAGTGTGAAGATATTTTACTAGTCAATCAGAAACTAGAGCATCCTGTGACTGGCTGAGATAAAAATATTCTCAAGACAGATGATTGTGTAAAATACATTAATTCATTACCGCATGTATTTGTCATACCTGCTTTTGACTAATCATCCAGAATTAAGCCATCTCAGGGTAATAAGATTATTTTTCAAACTCTGATAGGTTAGTTTGACATTTCACCAAAACCTCATTACCCTCTACCTATACTGAATCTAATCTCACATCTCACTATTAGCCTCCAAGTACCACAAGTACCAGTAGGGATCATTTTAATAAAGTATCATCTATTACACCCAGGTAAACTAATGGGAGTAAAATTATTTGCTGGACTTTTTATAGTCTTACAATTAAAGAAAAAGTTGCTAAGTCTTTTGCACTACTGAATCTGTTACGTTGTTGAAACCCTGCTGATAAGCACCTGTGAGCAATTTACTTGCTAGAATTCTAACAATTGAGTAGGCATATTGTAACAACTTGGTGATTATTTTAAAAGGCCCAGATCACAGGGCATATAATTTGTTTCATTAACCAAATTCGTGCATACCACAATATGCTACCATATTACAATATTGTATCACTTGAGAGCCAGTCAGTTTTGATCATCTTGTTTTTTGCTGGAATTCTTTTCTTTATTGTTGTATCAAATGCTTGATATTGCAATTTAATCAAAAAATATTAGCAAAGCAGTTTAAGTATTGTTCAGGACTCATCATCAAGGTTAGTTCTAGCGCCAAATATAAAATTAGTGGCAACGTAGCTCTTTGTTCCTATAAGAGCTAAAACGGCATCTTCTCAGTAGCCATTATTTTGACTGATGTTATAACAAAGGTTACAGAGCTTAAGTATATTCCAAGAGAGTAATTTTTCCCTGAGACCAGTTTCCATAGCATTGCTGCTAAGGTACCATTTATCCTTTCTACCAATCTGTTCATTTCCAGTTGGTATGGAAAAAATATATATCCCCTGATTCCCACTAGTTTTTTCAATCTTGGTATCACATAGTTGGCAAAATTGGTTTCATTATTGCTCAGTAACACTTGAAGGCATCTGTTTTCATATCATTTGGTCAAGGATGAAATTTTGCGGTACTATTAGCATCTACCTAACTCAAGGTTTTGGGTTTGACCCATCTGGTCAGATGGCCATTTTTGACATTGATGTACCTCCCTCCCCAAGTACTTCACTCAGTGTCCCCATCACTTCAATAAACACTGTGTGACAAGAGAACCCAGGATGTACTTACCAATATCCTGTCACATTCTTGTGGGGCTTGTAGAGATGGCACTCCAAAAAATAGGATAAGTGATCTGTCACGTCGTAGTTCAATGATTCCAGTAATAATACTGGTGAGGTTGATCTAACAATTTTGTCAGGCCACTATGCCCTACAACTTTGTATGCGGCTTGGGTTATTTAAGAACGTTCTTATGGTTTTGAAATAAATATTCCTTTCCATCTATCGGTTTATAAATATATCTATTTTTCATTTCTGTGGTTTCCATAGCCTTTTTCAACGCGTTCTGAACCTCTTGTGGTTCATCCCCTAAATTTTCTTTGATAATTTTCTGTAATAGTTTGTCCACTTTCTATTATATTAAATAGATGGCAATCAATCTCAAAAACCTATCAGCATTCTGATAGGTTGCTCTCATACACTTAACAATCTTATAGTCATAGGCTTGTAACTTCAAATCCCTTTAGGCTATTCCTCCTCTGGTTCTTTGTAATTATGTAAGCAGCGTAGTGAAAAATGGTCAGTAACAACGCTTAATTACGTCCCACAAATATAAACCCCAAATTGTTTACATGCATATAAAACTTCAGGGCATCACTCTCCATCACAGTATAGTTTCTTTCAGCCTGAGATAGTGTATGACTCACATATGCCACCGGATGCTCATCCTGGGATCATCAACTTGGCTTAACTTTGTGCCAATTGTTGTCAGTGATGCATCCAACTGAATTATAAAGGCCAGTTGCAATCTGGATATTTTACAATGGGACTAGTCATCAGATACTCTGTGTACCATCAAGGATTTTTGAGAATTTTGTTTCATACAAATCCCTCTTTAGTTCCATCGCCAAATGTAATAACAGCTTGGTAAGTATTTAAAAGTATTTGATGAGTAAGCAATAGTAGCCTATCATCTCCAAAAATTATTTTTGGTATACTTATCTTTTTAATAGATATCCGTTTGATTGCTGATATCTTCTATTTTGTGGTTGTAGTCCATTAGAGCTTACACAAACCCAATTATTTGAGCTCTTTGTTAATAAAAATAGCATTTCCTGGGCTTAATCTTCATATTAGCCGCCACTATAATGTTAAACACTTCTTAAATGTGTGAGGCGATCTGTAAATGTCTGCTTGAAAACATTGATTTCATCCAGATATACTAGAACGCATGACAACTTTAAGTCACTTAGATGGAATCCATCACCCTTTGAAATGTAACCGGTGCATTGCAAAACCCTTGTGAAATTCTAGACGGCTGTTATAGACTCTGTGAAGTGATTATTGCACACTTTTTTCTGATATTATTTTAGCAAATCTATCTGTTAAAACCCAAAGATCAGATTCATGGCCAAGAAGAATTTTGCTTTGACTAAATGATATAACGCATAATCTATCCTTGGCAATGGAATCGCCCATATTTTTAATTACTTCTTTAAACTGGGCGCCATATTTGAGGGGGCAAAGAGAACCATATTGTGCTTCTATACAGTAATGGAATCCAGTCTAACATTTAAAACTTGTGTCCAATATTCTTTTTAAACGCCAACAAAAAACTATTAACAAAAGTATTATTCAACTACCTTATGACCATGGCACCATGCACCCTCCCTAAGGCCCAACACGGGTTTGTCAAAGGGCATATGATCTGAGACAGCATCAGCTCAATTAAAAACTCCTGTATGACATGTGGGGATTTGAGGATAACTATCTTATTTTAAGGACATGTAGAAGGCCTAAATTAGGTATTGTGGCCCTTCCTGCTTTGGGCTGTGAGTGTCAGAGTCCCTAATTTTTTTATGATGTAACACAACGCTATATTTGGAGCTAACCACCAAGTTTATTGTTATTGATACCCTTACATATGCTATTTTGATTGGACAAGGCATTCAACAAGGCAATCTTATGTTGCCAATCATTTTCAACTTTACCATGAACATCCTGCTGGTGGCAGTGGAGACAAATCTCTAGGTAATTGTCCACATCAACCAATGGCCTATGTAAATGCAGGCCTTCACTGATGACATGTTTGTATGGATTAGTTCTGCAGATGACCTTAAAGGCATTGAGAAGCTTCTCGGCTCCTACCAATAAGTGTCAATTTAAAAATAGATAGCAAGAAGATCACCATAGTAAAGATTGGCAACCCCAAAATCCCCCACCGCCATTTGGCCTGAATACCCTCCGCCCAACCCAGACGCTCCAAAACCTGTAGATATTATTTAATAAAAAGGGCCAGTGATCAAGGAGATAAAACAAGATCTGCAAACCAGTATGTTAGTCTAGATGGCCAGTTTGAGTGTATATGTCTGAACCTCAAAGGCAAGTTTCACGCAATCAATGGTTCTATTCTATCAAAGCTCTTGTACTTCTCTCATGTGATAATGATCCTGACACTGGTTTCAAGACAAAGATGCTCATCCGCACCTTCCTATGGTACTAGTTGAAAACAGCGCTGATTACCATTGACACCCTCTTTAAGCCCAAGCGTGAAGGGGTTATAGGCCTAATTAATCCTATAACTCACACTCAGAGTATACAAACCAATTATATCTATGCATGGCGCAGATGCACATGCACTCCCTAGACCTCTCATGGGGTGTCAATTTGTCCATATACAAGGTATCCAGACCAATCTCATCACACTCCTTCGATAATAGATGGTGACCCACACAAAGCTGTTTACCTGGCAGAAGAGCCCCTATTACTGCTGGCTATGCAACTGGGCATTTCAGCTAGGCGGCTGGTCATTCTAAATCATGGCACGGGATGCTGACTAGATTTTTTGTAATATTGAGTCCCCTAGTTCAGCTATGAGCTCAGCATGACATTGAAGAAGAAAAGTTAAAAGGGTAGCAAAGTCACTAATAATGAATTAAGAGTTTTTTAAAATATATATTCTCCAATACAAGTCAGGTAACCTCTCTTAAAACTACACCTTACCTGCTAACGTGGCCCCAAATATTAAACAACTAGGCGGAGGAGGGCACAATACCAACTACATCATTAGGGAGCTGGTCTCAAGCATTAATATCAGATTAGTGTCCTCCAACTAGCATTTGATCACCTGGCAGATCCTGCACCAGGCTATCAAATCAGGCAATTACATCGTCTTAAATTACAGTCACAAAGTCTCTTGGTGTGCGCCAATCCAGAAGCAGACATCAGCCAATAATATTTTAAGTGCACCATTTTTTTGTGGTAATGTTTTACAATAGGGAACAACCTATCTGGTGAATGATGGTTGAAGTATATATATCCTTCATAAGCCTTTTCTTTGTAGAACCCTATATTAGCAGAAAAGTCTGCTATGAGCTTTTCTGTACTGTTACTGTATATGGGTAGTACACTCAGCAATTGTGGCCAAGCAATTAAGCCACAAGCACCCCATTACAAAGGTCTAGACTTGAAAGCAATTTGGACTTCCTTTGATCATCTTGCAGGGATCTCAAAATTCTCACACTTATTTATGGAGTGCTGCAAAGCCTTATTTCTGGATCCCCAGGATCAATCATTAAATGTGATGAAGTAACCAATAGATTGAAGCTCAATTGGCAAGTTAGCCCGCTGATACAAGAACCATGGCTAGTAATGGCAATTGCTGACCAGGAATGTCCAGCAATGCTAGTCAATTAGCGGCACCTGATCCCAATCCTTTAATTTTCAGCAAAAATCCCTATTTTCGCCATTCCATCTTGCCCTTGTTTTAATTTTTATATATATAAAGGTATGAAGTTCATTAAATTTTTATCAATGGATATAAGTCTTTTAGTGTTTTGTTTGATTTGTCAATAATTGTTTACCACTCAATTGAATTCATTCTTTTTTCTTACTATCAGATCAGACTATACCATGGACTTGAGGAAGGCAAAAGAAGTTCATGTTAATCAGCTTTTTGATTTTATCAGTAATACTGCTTCAGCAGCCTTTTATCTTTGGGTTGGCCTCATTCATGTCATATTGGATCTCATAGTATTAATCTTATAGATAACGTTTGTTGCACATCGTAAGTTGTGATCATACTGAGCAAATATCACCCAATAGTTTTTTATATGTTTGAGTACTTCTTCCTGCTGGTATTCTGATAACTTAACAAGCTGCTCACAATTTACTAGTACATGTATTTATCAGCAACACTTTCTGGTAATCTCACTTTTAATAACACTGAAAAACTGTAAAATTTTCTGATTTACATTATCATGATTAAATGAGCAAATACAACAATTTTATTATTCATAATCTGACTTAGATCTTACTCAAAATGGCCAGCAGAACTTAAATTTCTCCATGGCCTAGAATCATGATTCTTTGAGCTAACAAAAGTTTAATCTTTTACTTCTTCCATGGGGCTTCAATTATGACATACAATTGTTCCATATGTCCAGAGTTAACTTATGGTAAATTCTAGTTGTGTTCCCACATAATACAGTCAGATTTTTTCAAAATGGTATCCTTTGGTTTTATTGATCTGAGTTGGCATTTTTTTAATTCTCCTAACAATTAACTTGTACTATATCTGGGATTATGCCGTCATTTTAGTTTAATTTTACAAGTTTGTTTGTTTATCAGCAGAGCTTTCCTTTACTGAGATTACACTAAGGCAACGTTTTTCCCAGATTAGTTTAATTTTTTCTTCAAAATTGTCTTTACACCATACTTTATGTGTAGTATAGTCCTGATGAGTATATTATAGGTTTAATTTTCCAAACTATGACTGGCAATGAAACCACTAACAAACCAAACCAAAGAGGTAGTGCGCTATATGCACCACAGGAACATGTAGTATTAGGTCTGGCTGCCCCATATTCTTTCAAGTGCTTAAATATAGTGAGTTCTTCAACTGTTTTACCAGTTTAGTTAAAAAATATTGGTAGGCGCTCCACTATCAATTATGAATCTTACTCTCGCCAAGTTTAACTAGTATATTTGCATAAGTGTACTCAGAGTATTGTGATAAGGTATTTACTGAGTAGATTATGGAATCAGTTGCTGATTCTAGAGTATAAATTCATTTAGCAAAAAGATCTGGAAATGATTCTTTTACGCGCTGATTGTTATGAAGACGTTTACATTGTCAAGTTTCACCTTGAAGAATTTGATGACATTCTCAGCGTTTCCAGCCTTTCAAACATTGGATGATTATAAGGATGGATGAACTCTTTAAATATCTCAGGATCAATATTCTTTACTTTTTCTCTAGTAATAGCTTTGACATTCATGTTTACAACCTGATAGAGCAGATCAGGTGTAAAGTTATACACAAAAATATCTGAAATGTCATAGTCATCTGGGAAACTATAAGGTGAAATGGGGCATTCTGCAGATCTAGATTGTTTTTTATTAAGACTTCTTATTCTTTTCCCAATTCTTTGCCAGTTTCTTCTCCTAGGGATAAACGAGATGCACCTGCTCCTTAAGCCTACTGCTCCAATATTGGGAGGCGTAATGCCTAGTTACACCACATCTATGACATGAGTTATGGAACTTGTCTTTCCATTGTTGCTCTCAGAGGTTTCCCCATTGATAGCTGGTTATGGAAATCATTATTTTGTTTGCACATTTATGTATTCTAATTTAATATAGGTAGGAATGGTTTAAACATATTGGTTAGGTGCATCAAACATTGAGAACAACATCTTAAGATATTCTACCATTTGTGAAGTAAAAGGCTATTTAGCTAATGCCAAACCATAGCTTGGTGTAGGTCTTTGTAGGGCTTAAGTGATGTTTGCATAGCAATGTAGAGTCAAAGTCAGTTAATACTTTTTCACCCACCAAAATTTTTGCTTCTTGGTAATATTCGTCAAAAAAACTACCAAGGTTTTGTCTTTTGACTGTATGACCATGAACTCTTGTTAGAAGCTAGATATCCATTCTGTACTACCAAACTTGCTCATTTCGCGCTCTTAGCATCTTTTTAAGTCCAATTATCCCCATTTAGATGGGACAGCACTAGATTTTGACAATTAGTGTCGAAACAGGTAATGTTTGTAACTTCCTTTTTGATGATTTCCATACCCAAACATAGTCATTTTAAAGGTAGAAAATTCTGGGTTTTGTCCAAGTGAGTAGCTGGCAATTTTAGAGTATTATAAAAACATTTCGCCACCTTTGGATTGACTGTGACAGTCACTTAACCAGTAACCCTGATGGTAATTTGTGTTTTATGGGAGTCATTATAAAAAGCGTTGTAAAAGCCCTAGGCATATTTCTTGGGGTCTGTAAGATTCCACATGGCTTTGTTAATAAATTTTTTTGTCATCTACATCAGTGTCCAAATAGAACCATTGTATCTATGACTCTCCACACCTTGTAGTAGCATTAGAATTTGTGTTACATTGCTCTATATCTTTGATGTATTCTTTCTTTTTCTGCTTCCCAAGCAGCTTTCTGTAACTTCAAAAACTTGATTAAGTCAATCTCCTCCTTCTTCTATGAGAAAACTTCTATATATAAGTCATTATTAACCTCTGCGCCTGTTGCAATTCCTCCTCCATTTTAAAACTCATTTTAAGGTCGTCAAATTGGCTTGTGACACCATAATGGATTTCGGTCTTAAGAGATGCTTGTTTGGTTCTTGAATTACCAAAATCCAGCAATAGGGGATTTATACCACTAATTTAATAAAAATACTTAAGCTTTAAAACTTAGGAAGTAGGGTTTTTAAGATTTTTTAAGCATCCACGAGGATAAGATAAAAAACGTCTCTTTTGTTTTCTGACCAATCAGTATTTAAACTGAATCAAGGGTCAAAGGGAATTCAATGCAAGTCAGAGCAGCTTGAACATTCCAAGTAAGAAATATTAAATTCAACTTACTGAAGCTCAGAAAACTCGCTTCACTTAGGCTGAACGATAATTGGGGACTTGTTTTGGGGCAAGATGTAACCATGGGGTTACTGACTTAAAATATTTAAGACAATCCCCTTTTGCAAAAAATATTGCACCTTGGGGGACCCTGGCCATTCCTATAAAAGGGGTGGTCTCCGTGTAGGTGCTGGAATGGGACTGGTAGGGGCTGGGGGAGATCTATCCAACGGACGCCCCAGAGTCCACCGCAAAGTCAGAGTAATCCAACTTCTAAATTCATATTAATTGCATGCAAGGTATTTGAACTAGTGTTACCCTAATTTTCGGTGTTCCACCGAGTTTTGGCTAGGGTCTTTTGGTCAATTAATTCATTATTAATATTTAATTTGACATTAGCAGTATTGGGGACCAGTAAATGAATGACACTTTTCTTTTCAGCTAGTTTTGACCCACAACATTCTTATCTGAAAGCTGGGAGGGCAAATGTCTGACATCACCCCCTCAAGAATGTTGGGGGAGATTAGGGCCTTAGGAAGCGGTCATGTACCCATTTGATGGTAACTCCAGTAACAAGGGATTTGATGGAGTACTCCTCTCCTTGCTTGTAAGTAACTACAAAAGGGCCTTCCCAAATAGACCCAAGTTTCTCCCTTCTAGGAATGATATGGTTGTGGTAGTAAAGCACCAATTCCAATACTTGGAAGGAAGGAAGAGGGGCCCAGAGCTCATTTGCAGCTTGACCCTCTTTTGTGACAGTCTTTGCTAAGTTGGCCATCGCCTATGATTGTAGCTGAATGATGTTCTGAGCCAACTTCTTCATGGCTTGCTCTGGGTCAGTCCCATAAGTGAAAATTTTCTTAGCTAATAATGCTGGCACTCCAGGTTCCCATCCATACAACACATGGACAGGAGACAATTTAAGGATCCGGTGGTAACTGATATGGTAGGCCATGAAGACACTTGGTAAGTACAGATTCCAGTGAAGGTGGTCTGAAGTGGCCATTTTTTATAAATAAAAACCAGGGTCTCATTGGCCCTTTCCACGGTACCATTTGTTGAAGGGTTGTAGGGGGCAGAAAAGAGCTGTTGTGTGCCCATGGAAGTTTCAAGAATCTTTACCACTCAGGAGGTGAAGTTTTTACCATTATCACAGAGCAAAACTTGAGGGCAACCGTTTCAGTAAAGATATACTTATGGAGGAAATTAGACGTGGCTTTTGCCTTCTGAGCTGGGATATCCACTGTCTCGACCCATTTTGTAAAGTTATCAATCCCTACCAATATATATTGATTTCCACCCATAGTTTGGGGTAGAGGACCAACCACATTAATACTTATTGTGTGGAAAGTCTGTTGAGGGGTGGTAGGTTGATATTATACTTGGTTTTGAAATTGGATTGCTTTTTGCATATTAGAAAAGCATCCAAGACTTCAACGATGGTCTTCATGATTCCCTCCCACTAATAGCGTTCTTTTGCCCATTCATAAGTTTTCTGTACTCCGCTATGCCCTAGGAGGGCATGTGACTCCATAATGACAGGGACTCGCTTAGAGGGTCAAAAGTAGGGTAACCAGTTCACCCCTACTTTCTTATATAGATGCCCATTATCCACCTTCGTGTTATGGGAATGTCGCGCTATCATCTTCTGGACTGGTTCTTCCTCATCCTCTCAAGCATCAGGGGTCATTAAAAGATCATGTAGCCGCTCTGCTTCACTATTATCTAAGTGAAGGATGGCCAGCCAAGTCAACCCATCAACATTCATGTGGCTCATCCCAGCTCTGTGTACAATAGTAATATCATAGTGCTGGAGCTTTAAAGCCCAGAGTGCTAACCGCCCAGTGGGATCCTTCATATTTTGTAACCACTTCAAAGAGGCGTGGTCAGTAATCACTTTAAATGGGGGATCATATGAGAAAGTGCGATAGTATCTAAAAGCAAGAAAGACAGCCAGGCATTCCTTCTCAGGGACTCTATAATTGCGTTCTTCCTTAGAAAGCATCTTGTTGAAATATGAAACGGGGTGATTAACACCATGCTCATCCAGTTGTGCCAAGATAGCTCCAACCGCATAATTGGAAGCATCAATAAACAGCATAAAGGGTTTACTAATATCAGGTTGGCGCAGAATTTGCCGTTGCTTCAGCAGTTTTTTAGCGTTTAAAAGCAGCTTGTTGTTCCACTCCTCAACGGAAAGGGGTGTTTTTTAGTAAAAGGCATACAAGGGTCTCACTGAGCTGAGCAAATTTGGGGATGAATTGATGGTAGTACCCCATCATGCCCAAAAACACCTGAATATCACGGAGGCTTTTGGGGCAGGCATCTTGGATATTGCCTCGACCTTATCTTGGAGAGGCTGGATCCCATCTGAGGAGATGGCGTGACTCAGGAAGTCCAACTTCTTTTGGAAGAATGTACATTTGGAGGGCTTCAAATTATTGTGAGAGGCTCGCAAACATTGGAAAACTTCCTTTAAATGAGAAAGGTGCTCATTAAAGGTTTGGGAGAAGATGGTGATATTATCTAGATATACAATCATGCAACCAATATTTAAATACTGCAATATGTGATCCATTGCATGCCAGAAAGATGCGGGCGCATTGCACAACCCTTATGGTAATCAGGTAGGTTAGAAAATACCCTCACTGCAGATGAGCGCACACTTTTCCTGGTCTTGCAGAGAAAAGTCCATTTTCCAATATACGTTAGCTAAGTCCATGTTGGAAAATAACTTGGACCCAGAGAGTTGGGCCAGCGCGTCATCAATTCTCAGAATTTGGATAGCTGTCCTTATTGGTGAGGTTATTCAGCTTACAGTAGTTCATAAACACCAAATGCCCACCATTCTTCTTTATTATTAATAACAGCGAGGATTACCAAGTGCTTTGTGATGGCACCAGCAGCCCTGCGTCCAGTAGCTGTCTAAGCTCTGTCCTCATCTGAAGTTCCTCAACCTTTTGATTTCTCTAAGGCTTGGATCAAATAGGCTTGGCATTGCCAACATCAATGGTGTGGCACCAGCCCTTCATATGCCCATAGTCAGTATTGTATTTGGAGAAAATATCACTATATGACTCCACTAAGGAATGAACTTTATTAAGTTCATTGGGAGTTAGATCATCAGAAATCTGATCTTTGGGCAAAGTGCATATCATTTGGTCAGTGGGTAGTCCCATATTTAGCATAGACCCAATATAATGGACTTGATGGATGTCCTAAATGGGAAGCAACAGGGCATTTCCAATCTTCTAATCAATCTTTACAACCATGTCCTTGTTGGTGAGATTCCCCAGCAGAAGATGATAGGTCGCTGGTAGGCAGGGTCTAGAATACCTGGCAACATCTGAGGTTCTAAAGGGCTTATTCCATCAATGCTTGTTAAGTGAAGAATGCAGTTGCGGGGGATTTGCATAGTAAGTTTGGTGTCTATCACCTTTTGTTCACCCGCTCTGACTACTACCTCCTCTGACGCATACAATGGAATGACCTCTGAACCATCCACAGATTCAGGCAGCTTTTAGTGTTTCTTCCCAATGTGGTATAAGTAAGGGTGAGGGCGGAAGAAGGATACTCAACTACGCATGCATATTCCTTCTTCTTAGGCTCATCATTTGTAAAGGCTAGAGGAATTTCATAGTTTAGAAATGAGAGAAATCCCTGTTTCATATTTAAATTTAAATTTATTGTGGGGAAGGCCGACTTTGGGATGGACACTTCCGAATATGACTCAGGACAGACAAACTTAGTAGCAGGGGAGGCACCCCAGAGAAGCGATGCTATCTCTTGTTGCCAGCGGGAACGCCACTTATGGGGAGGGGAGGGAACGTGTGAAGGGGCCGTAGCCATTATTGAGCACGTGTGGAGGAAGGGGTCTGATTTTTGAACCAGACTGAGAACCAGGAGGAGACCAGCTGTCAGCGACGCGGTGGGAGGTATCCAAACATCCATGCTTGAAAGTGGTCCACCAAATGAGACTGGAATCTGTGGACAGTTTCTGGGAGGGTGGGGGTGGAGCCTGCGATGGCATCTAAGATGATCGTGTGGATGGTCCACATGGCGATTGCTACCACCAGAGCATGGAGGGAGGGTGGAAGGGAGGAGGCCATTGATAGAGCAAACATATCCTTTGACAGACTGAAGGGATGCGTTTGATCCTGGCCCAGCAGACGTTGAACTTCGCGCCATATCACTTCAGAGGTGGGGCACTTCTCCAGGCGGTGGAACAGCGTTCCATACTGGCCACACACGACACAGGATGAGTGCAAAGCGTTAGAGCGCTCAGCTGTACAATACACCCACCTCAGGCAGCGCCACACATGGGAGCGGACTTGAGGCTGCAACAGAGGATGGTGTGCATATTTCCAGATAGTTTTTGGGTCTCAATGGAATAAGGGATGTCCATCATGTCCAGGTAGTCCACCCTGGATAGGACATGGGGCCAAATGGGGATCACGCCATCATGGATGGGTAGCCCCTGTACCTCTTGTGTGAACTGAGGAGAGGGGCGGCCTCTTCAGGTTGTATGTCTGCTAATACAAATTCTCCACTCTGCGCTTCGCATGGAGAGAAGAATTTGTTTGTAGTAGGTTTTAGTCCCGTGAGGACCTGTGGCCAATGTGTGTGATGCGAGGTATTTCATCAGGGAGTGGGGGTTTTATGGATTGTTGAGGCCCAAGGCTCAGGAGAAGTTGGAGTGGGCCGCACGGGACCAGTGTTGGGATGGGAGTGTAGGAGCGGTGACGGCCGCGATCCAGGTGCAAAGGATCTTGGCAGCATGGGCTTTGAAGTCAAGCAGGCCCATGCCACCTTGATGATGAGGGCCAAACATGACCTCTAGCCGTACTGGTGGAGGGCGGCCTGACCAAAGCCATCCTTGCAGCAAGGCATACAGGGACTTGAAGAAGCTTGGGGAGAAGGGGATGGCGTGGGCTCTGAACCAGACTTTGGATAGGAGCATAGAGTTGGCTAGAACAACCCTGCCAGTAAGGGTAGTAGGGTGGGCTCTGAGAGAGGTGATTCGCTTCGTCACATTGTCCAGTATACGGCACTCCATTACTGCTGACGCGTATCCGCCTGCCTCCATCCACACGCCCATATGGCGCACCAGTCCTATGGTAGGACGTGGCACGAAGGGGAGCACCAGTGGAGCGGTGTGTGTTGAGTTAGTAAGGCGTGGATGTGGGCGAGCAGATGGGCCAGGTTGGGAACTAATTGCTGGGGCCCAGCAGTTCTGAAACTGACCAAGGAGGATGATTTCGGTTTTGTAGGCGTTCAGTGCCGCATTGCTTACCCAGGAATATTCCTGGATGAGGGCTTCAAGCGCACGTGCATCTTTATTATTAGACACCCCCACCACGCTGTCATCTGCAAATGCCATCATCCTGACTGGGGTTTGGCCTGGCACATGGACCCCAGTGAGTTGGGCATTCACATTTCGCAGTAGTGGGTCAAGGCTGAAGTTGTATAGAGTGAGCTGAGGGGGTCCCCTTGTCGTAAGCCCCTTTGAGGGCGGACTACTTCCATTAGGAAGCCTGGGCCACGCACTGCCATTGTTGCAGATTCCGTGAGCAGCATCACCCAGTTGATGAAGCGGGGGGGGGGAGGCGGAATTGATGGAGGCAGGCCCTTAGGTATTCCCAGTATACTCTATCATAGGCCTTTTGTTAATCCAAGAATACCAGTGCCCCAGAGGCTGTGGACTGACATGCATTAGCCACGGAGTGCACATTATCCCAAATTGACCTTCTGGGGATGAAACCAAATTGTTCTGGGGAGATGGTGGCAGATGCTACAGTCCCTAAATGGTTAGCCATAATTTTTGTTAAAATTTTGGTGTCTGTGTTTGTTAGAGAAATGGGGCGCCAGTTGTCTAAGTCAAGCTTATCCCCTTTCTTGAAGAGTGTGACAGTAAAGGCCTCATGTCCTCCTGGTAGGAGGCGCATTTCCAACAGGCTTTGGTTAAGTGAGGCGAGCAGCAATGGGGATATATATTTGAAAATTTTTTGTAGAACTCATATGGAATGCCATCTGCCTGGGCATTTTACAGTTTGGCGCACCGTGAATGGCTGTCCATAATTCATTCAGAGTAATTAAATTCATTATTTCCGGGTATCAGAAAATGGTGCGGATATGAGCTTGGTCAAGAAATTCCACCACTTCAGCCGGCTGAATTGGTTCAGCTCGGTATAACTTGGAGTAATATTTTTGCATTTTGATTGCCACTTCAGCCAGTGTGTCCGCAATGGAATTATCCGATCTTTGCACCTGTGTGCAGGCCACACTCTGGCGTGGTGCAAAAATTTTCTTAAAAAAATATGTGGTGCACTTGTCGCCTTTTGTGATGTGTGTGGCCCTGTATTGAACACAAACCCGATGTTTGTGTTGCCTTTTGAGTGCGTTGAGGTGGGCGGCTGCCTCCACCCACTTCCAGCCCCATGCAGGGCTATATCCTGTAGCTGGAATGGTGGACTCTAAGTGTGCCAATTCTGCCAGAGCGCGCGAGATAACTGCCAATGTGGCTCATGAGCGTCTGGAGGAGAGATGGCGAGAGTGGCGGATGGTGTCCTCTTTGAAAGTTGCCCATGTGGAAATGGGGTCCGCACAAAATGGTGCAACAAACAATTTTGCCGAAGTTGCCTCTTCCACCCACGTGGAAAATCCTGGTGATGCGAGCTCGGGGGGGCGGATTTTGCACCAATGTGGGGCCTTAGCAACTGTGACCAGTAGGTGGTAGGTTATCGAGACCAGTTGGTGGTTGGAGAATTCTATTTTCATTGTTTTTCAGTGGGAGATGTGGGTTTGAAATTTTGCCGGCGTTAGAATAAGTTCAATGCAGGTCATGGACCTTAATTGGCTGTTGTGGACGTGGGGACGTGTCATGTTTTTGAGCAGCGGGGCATGTCATGGCAGTGCATCCATTAACCCAAGGGTGGCCTTTAGAACGCGTAGTTCTACGTGACCCTGTGGGGCATGGGGTGAGGGAGGCCACCGGTCCATTGGTGAGGTTAGCCAACAGTTCATGTCGCCAACTAGGAAAGAATCAGGGGGTAGCAGGAGGGTTTTGCCCGATGAGAAAAATTCCTGACGCTCATGTGCACCATTTGGGGCATAGATGTTGACGATTGCGTGTGCTAAGTCAGCCCATGAGAAGGTGACAACGAGCACTCAGCCATTTAGGAATGTTTCTGAGGATGTGAATTTGAAAAAATTATTCTTCCAAATTAGCACCCCACAGTGCTTTGACCATAAAAGATAGGGATGGGAGGAGCATTGTTTTCCAAGCTTCCTCGGAACCTCATGGACAGTGGGACTCCTGGATGGCCAGGATATCCATGGGTAAATTGTGTTGTAAAACTCAGTTTCCTAGCCTGGGACAGGGAGGCCTTGAGTCCAGCGATATTCAACGTCCCTAGAGTGAAGGTTTCCCCCATCACACCTTAGGTGTGAGGGGGTGGCCCCCAGGCCCCCAGCCTCATCTAGGTCCCCACGGGCTTTCACAGCAGCGCGGGTGTTAGCAGCAATGCTATCAGAGTTTTTGTTGATTTTTGCAGAAAGAGTCATGTTGGCTTTGGCCTTTGCTTTCTGTTTTCCCGACGTCAGACAAATTTTTTGCAGTGTGGATGAGTTTGGTGCACCGTTGAGTGCGTCAAACAAAATAATTTTCAGTTGGAATAGGTCCCAAGTCAGTTTTGACCAGAGCTTGGGTGCAACAATTGGGTGAGATTGAATCTCCCATCAGATCCTCAGATTGAGTGGCCCACTCGGCATGGGCTTCCCAATCTGATTGGATGATGGATTCACAAGTTGCTTCTGCCACGAAGGTCTCCATATCCTCCTGGCATTGTGAGCGTGGGATATCAGTGGTGGCCTTGGCCGCTTCCTTGGCCGCGGCCCTACAGGCCTGCTTGGCCTTCTTCCGCTCCTGCGGGGAGATAGGCTTTACCAATAGCTAGCAGCCTTGTGCTCCCCACGGGAAAGCCTCCTTGGTGCTTGCAGTTGGTTCGTAGTGCGCCTCTCCACTGGCCATGGCCACCGAGGGGTGCTCTTGGAATATGACGCCCTCCTTGATGGGGCATGCATGTGCCTTATGGCTGAACGCGTCACAGTGGGTGCAAATGGGGGGCGCGCTATCCACGGTCACCCAGAATGGGTGGGTGGTATGCCCTGTGATATCAATAAAAGTGGAGTGCGGGATTTGGGTTAGGTCCTTCGTGATCTCCTCAGTTGGGGTCAGAACTATGATGGCTTTGCCGGTGCACAGGTGTGGCATCAGCGTGAAGCGTTGCATTTCAAAAGATTGTATTTCGCCATATATGGCGAGACCATCTTTCAGGTGTTGTTCCAAAATGTCACGTTTTGCCGTAGTAGGCAAAAAGTCAAATGTGAGGAAAATTTGGTTTGATTTTGTCCATCTGGTGTGTTTGGTTTCGATAACCCATTGCCCTTCAGGGAGGTCAACCACTACGCGCACCGCTGCAGCCTCGTCTGCTGCCTTTTTGCTTTTGAAACCTAGGTCCAGCCAACCACGTGACATGGAGTGAGGTGCAACGTACACCGCGGCTGGGAAAATTGTGTGCACATCTTCACAAAATTTTTCCCATAAGGCCATTTTTTGGATGTCCAGATACACACGGACTCTGAATTCCACTGACGAAAGTGGCTGGTAGTGTGGCGTGTTGATTACTGGTTGCATCGTGCTTGCCACGCGAATATCTCTGGGGAAATTGTGACCGCCAGTTTTTTAAGATTTTTGTCTATTCTGCCAGATTCTCCGGGGCATTTTTGAACGTTGGAGGCCGCGGGCCTTCCACCTGCTCCTCTTACCTTGCTTGCCCAACTGCTCCCTGACATGGGCGCAGACTAATCTCCTCTGTGAGATTATCAAACTAGATTCAGTCTTGAATTGAATAGGTTGCAAAAATATTTGCAACGAGAAAGAAAAGTTTTCTGAAATCCCTGTTTCATATTGATTATTCCAGAATACTCAACCATAAATTGCGTGCCAATGAATAGGTCATAGGTGTTGTTTGCTAAGGCCACCGAAGGGGCCAAGAGGAGGAGTTTCCCAAATTTTATGGATAAAGATGAGTAAGCCCCAATAGCTCGAGTGTTGGTTGGACCAGCAGTGCCAAACTCTTGTGAGTAGTCCAGGTCAGGCGCCAACTTAACTTCATTGATGAACTTTGATGAGACCATGTTAACTGGAGCACCTGTATCAAGGATGGCTAGAACGCGCACCTTATTGATGGCAACCTCTACCTTAGTTATTGTGTTACCAAAGGTAGGGGTTCAAGAACCTCCCTCAACTAGAGAGTGGAGGCAAGGCGCTGAGCCATTGTAAGGTAGCTATCTTTAATAGATTGGAGGGTATGAACCTTCAGAGTGGATCGGATCACTGAACTAATAAGCTGATCAGCATTACTAGCGGTATCAATCATCTCTGAAAACCTCAACAACTGTTGAAGTTAGATTCATCGTGGTATAATGGCTATATCAATACTCTCTGGATTCAACCTATCCGAACCTGCACTTCCATGGGAGCTCCCAAAACATAATAGCCTGCATCTTCACCACCCCCTCTAGACTTGTCATCATAGGTATTGTCAATGCATCTTGACGGGATACTAAGAGAGGGATGAGAAACCGGCTTAATCTCCTCACAGGGGAGGGCTTTGTCACTCTCATCTACCCTTTTGACTTTTTAAGGGAGCACTGCGGATGTACCAACTTGTGGAGGAGGCGTTGGAAGTGTAATGGGGTTAACTTTTGCCTTAGAAGTGACTGGCTTGGGCGGCCCCATGAATACAGGTTGTGAACTAGGGGCAACCTGAGTTGAGGATGAGGGGGGCTGAGGAAGTGGCTTAGAAGGTGAATACTTTATACACCTTAATATACCGCTCAACAAGAGGGAATCAGGCAAAGTGATAACTGCCTTCACTGGCTGAGTTTTTGAACCTGAAGCTGGGGGAAGTGCTGCCCCATAACTGCCAATGGTTTCTGGCTATCCTCACATGGTGGAGGAGTATTAGGTCGTTGTAGCTCTGCAGCAGCTGGGTTCCAGAGGAATACAGCCATAGAAGAATAGGCTGAAAGGGTCGGAGTTGCCTCCTACTTTGGTACTTTTTGCAGATGTTCAGTTTCATAAAAGTCAGCTACCGCTAGCATTTGACCTTTCTGATATTCTGTACAGTTTAAAAAATATACTTGACTGCGGAGATATGCATTGCTAAAGAGGGGTAAGATGCCAAGCTAGCCATGATAGCTGCAATAGCATCATCTAGAGGGAGCAGTTTGGCCAGCAACAGAGGTTGAGCTTTGCTATAGAATCGCTCAAGAAATGAGGGGATCAATTCTCCCTCTTGCAGGCTAAGGCACATAAAGGCTTATTTTTGCCGTTGTAAACTCTGCTTTAAACCAAACTCTTCAATCAGCGCTTGTTTAACCTCCTTCTATATGGTAAGCGTAGCCATTTGAATCATGATCTCCTGAGTCATCTAACTTAAGAAGGGAAGGATAAACTTAGTTTTTTGTATATCAGTCGCTCCTTCTATTAAAGATTCATAACATAAAGGAAGGAGGCGATACTGTCCTCACCAGGCGTGAACTTGTCTTTTAATGGGGTTTAAAAATATTAGGGGAGGTCCCATAAGGGTCTTGTGGAGAGTGCTGCTCAAGCTTTTTGAGGCGAGGCAACGCACTGGCTAGTTGGTTTTCCAAAGCAGCCAGCCTTGGTTCCAGAATAGTTGTCATAGTAAATAGCTTTTGGTAGCATACAGGGCCCCCTGTAGTGAGCACCACTTGTTGGATTTTGGTCTTTGGAGATTCTTGCTTGGTGATTGAATTACCAAAATTCAACAATAGGGGATTTATATCACTAATTTAATAAAAATACTTAAACTTTAAAACATAGAAATTTAGGGTTTTTTAAGATTTTATTAAGCTTCACCGGTGATAAGAGAAAAAAAAAACCCTTTTGATATCTGACTAATCAGTATTTAGATTGCTTGATGTTCAAAGGGAATTCAATGCAAGTCAGAGCAGCTTGAACATTCCAAATAAGGAATATTAAAATTTAACCTATTGAAGCTCAGAAAACTCGCTTCACTTAGGCTGAACGGTAATTGGGGAACTATTTTGGGGTAAGAAGTAATCATGGGGTTACTGATTTAAAATATTTGAGCCAATCCCCTTTTGCAAAAAATATTGCACCTTGGGGGACCCTGGCCATTCCTATAAAAGGGGGTGGTCTCTGTGTAGGTGCTGGAATGGGACTGGTAGGGGCTGGGGGAAATCTATCCAACGGACGCCCCAGAGTCCACCGCAAAGTCAGAGTAATCCAACTTCTAAATTCATATTAATTGCACGCAAGGTATTTGAAATAGTGTTACCCTAATTTTCGGGGTTCCACCGAGTTTTGGTTAGGGTCTTTTAGTCAATTAATTGATTATTAATATTTAATTTGACATTAGCAGTATTGGGGACCAGTAAATGAATGACACTTTTCTTTTCAGCTAGTTTTGACCCACAACATTCTTATCTGAAAGCTGGGAGGGCAAATGTCCAACACACCAAATTTAATTTGTTCTGGTTTAATGTCACCACTCGCTCCACAACTTCTGTAGATTATTCTTATATGGCCTCATGGTATTTATAACTCTAAATTGTTATCTTGTCAGAAAAGATTCAACTACTCCTGTAATAAGCACCAACTTAACCTTTTCAAGTTTAAAGCACAGGTTCTGTGACTGATTTTTAAGACTAAATGAGAGCGTTAGTTATATAAGACAATTAGCTAGTCAAGTCTGCTTTACAAGAGGTTTCAACACCACTCAGTTATCCTCTTATAGTCAAGTCATTTACCTCACTTCAGGGGCTTAATAAACAGATAAGGGCACCTGATTCCTTCAACTCTTTTAATGAAGTACAATTATATACAATATTAGCTAACTATTTACTTTTTATTGTAAATCATGGGGCTTAATAGGGAAGTTCAGTGCTTAACTCTTTGGTTGGCACCTCAATCAAAAAGACATCCTTTGTTGACAAACTTAACCCTAAATATTCATATCAATTATAAACAATTTCTCTTCTTATTCATCCACCTAGTCATCATACACCACCAATTAGATTACAACCCACCTGTACTGGTTTTCAAAATAGCATGTCCTATAGCCTTTAACCAACCAAATTAGAATAACCTTTACAAGCTAGCATCTGTTCTTAGGTGATGATACAGATTGCTATTTACAACATGACCCAGTTCCAAGAATAACCTACAAATTAGTGCCATAAAAAGCTTTGTCAACGCTTCAGTAACACCAACAAGCATCCTTATCAATTGTCAACACACCCAAATTAATCCACATAAGAGATTAAATTGTTAAATTTATATAAATTTTATTTGAGGTGGGCTGACCTGAGGAAGATACTGCACTGATGAAGGATAAAGGGGATTCAAATTAATTGGAAAGGGGGATAAAACCTGGAAAAACCTTCATGCGTGGCTTATGATAGGCCAGTAATTCCATGGACCGCCTTGCTATCTGCTATCCCGGTTTGGGCATTGGTGTGCAACGCCAAAACAGTCATAGTCATCCCCTACCCAAAGTTCCTGTACTGGAATCAAACTTGGGGAGGCAGTGGTAGAGGGTCCATATTCTACCACTGGGGTATCCTCCCACAAGTAATTCAATTGGTGATAATTAAAAAAAAACAAAAGAATTCACTTTCAATACTTTCCATAAATATGCCTGACAAGCCATAAATTGGAATCAAGATTGGAATTAAATCCCATTCCTAATACTTAACAAACGTTTTTTAGGAGAATTTTAAACAATATCTACTGATTATTGATAATCCAACATTTCATTAAGATTACCTTTTAGTAAGTTGACTGAATTAGGATAAGACAGAAAAATATGAGATATCTGTCACAACTAGATATGTGGATATAAAATAATTCCAACATAACTGTTGAGTATTTAAAATAAAATTAAAGTAAACGAGGCGGGTTGACCTTGGGACAAATATACCATGCTGAGTTTTTCAATCCTGTGCTGGTTTCAAACCTGCGTTTAATCAAAACCCAACCCAGAATGGATCAAGAACCACCCCGCTATGCTACCACTCCTCATTTAAAATAAAATATATGAGTTATTTTGAATCATTATCCTGTTTACATAAAAGTTCGCCATTAACATTTTCTTACTAATTGTTGACCATATATCTTTATTAACCATTGGTGCAAAATTACATCTATTTTCATTTAGACAAAATAATGTGATACTGCAGAGCATCTTATGATTGGTGCATAACTGACCTCTTATGCTTCAATCAATAATTTTATTAAACTCAAAATTTAGAAAAAAGTTCTACTCTTGACTGCCTTTCACCAGTGCCAAACCCAGCCTATGTCAACTCAATTGACTTTTGATACCCACACATGGGCAGCAATGTGCCGCTTCCTGAAATTTATTGCCATTGCCAAAACTCCCCCAGGATGGCTTAGATAGCCACAAACACTTCTGGTCACTACGTCCCACCTCAGGGCCTAGCCCACCACCTTGCATGCTCCCAGGCGGTGCTTCAAAGCCCCTTGTGTTCCTTGGAGAAACCTGAATTTTGGCCTTTGGGTCAAGTATGGGAACCTATTCCCCAATGCAAAAGCAGCCATCATTGAGAGGCCATGGCAGTTTACAAACCCTTCATATTTATAGATTTCCGCTACTTGATGGGGTTATCTGATCTTGGCTTCTCTTGCAAACCCCAGATATGGCGGCAGCACAGCTGCTTTTAACATATAAAAATGCCCTATCCCAACCATATGAGCTCACTTGCTGGATGAGGCTACTCTAGTGGTCCAGTTTGACAGCTTGCCCTCCCACCTCTTTCTGAACTCCTTTGCCAAAAGCTCAAGGAGGGCTTGGCTGCCTATGGCGCTGACTCCATGCTGCAATTCGTGGTTTCAAATGGCGCAAATCATCTTTCTGGGCCTTGTGCATTTGCTACAATACACCCATTCTGTTGGGACACCTATCTCGTGATACCCTTCTGCGCTGTGATCAGATCAGCCCCTGATCATCCCTTCTGGGCGCATGTTGAGAATGGGCGTGCCATTTGCCCCTTATGTTTTTCCCTTGACCACTCAAAGTACAAGTGCCTAGCATATTCCGCTAAAGCTGCCTCTGCCACTCCTCCCGCTGGCATAAGTCCTTCTTTTGATTTTACTAGATTTTTTGCATAGGGATCAGCTCTCCCCTCACCCTTGACTACTGCAAGTGCTTCTCCCACTGCTCCGCCCCACCAAGTGTTGACCTCCCAAAACTTTCCTGAGCAGATGGCTGCTCATGCCTGGCATTGCTACAATGTTTTACTGTGCATGGCCAATAAGCTCCTGACACACCATTAATTCCTGTCGTTGGCCCAGAGTTGGCCATGTCAAATCAATTAGATGGCATTGAATGTATTGGCAATGATTAAATTAGATATAGGTTTAAAACAACTTCTCCTGGTCAAAATTATTCACCCAACCCCTTATTCAACTCCCCACCACCGTTTCCATCTTTGTAGAGGTTTCTCTGTTTGAAGAAATAATTCATCAAAAGGCAGTTGATGTAGCCTCTGCCCTCACTGAAACCTCCACTGCCAAGCCCTCCATATGGCGAACAAGCCACTTTGTGAGGGCCTTCCTTTAAAGTAACTTTCCTAAAGATTTTCATGAAGACACCAAATTTGATATTATAGAACGAGCTTTCACAGCTGGCTGCGCATGTGTCAATGAAGCAAGATCTTCACTTTATGACCCCAACTACCACCAAACCTGCCAGGCATCAAATCATTTACTTGTGTGCCCTATCTTATAACCTTTGCTGAATTTTAAATCACCCAATATGTTAAGGCGATGCATACTGCTGACCTCATTGATGAGGAGAACCCTCACCTCTTTCTCATTCTTCCTCATGCCTCTGATGCTCCAACCCCCATTTTATCTGCCTTTGCCCACCACCTGAAGCCAGCGCCAGATGAAAATCCCCCAACCATCTTCCCCTTATAGAATGAAAGCTTAAGCTAACGCCACAGCGCCATTCTTGGAATTTTTTATTTAACTATCCCTTTTTTTAGCACCCATAATTGAAGGTGCGTGGAGGACACCCCTATTGGGTATCACTAGTACTGAAAAATTTTATGTTTGGTGCGTCTCTTTGCTACATTGTAGTGAACTACCACATCTTTGTTTATATTACTTCTGTCACAGTCACTATCAGCTATGACAACAGCTTTTTTATTTTATTTTATTTGGAGACTATTACAGAGTGGTCATGTTCTCCAATTGGCTTTTTATTGGCATAAATGACTAATTTATACTCATTTGAAGGCATGTCCTTTAAAGCTATCTTTAATATAACTATAAGATGGTTATCACCTAGAACATTTTTGTAGATATTACTACAATATCTACCACTTTATGTAGTCACATTGTTGATCCACTTCTAAAACTTCATTATCAAGAAAATGATTTGTAAAAGCTTGGTATTTTCACACAGAAGAAGGAGATGAGAATCCAAAATACGATATATATATATCTTTGAACCTAGTCATTTCAGCACTGGCCTGGCTTAAATTGTGAGGCCAGCTTGCTGATCAGGGTATCTGTTAGACACAGATTAGATACCAGACAGTCATCTGAAGGAGAATTAACATCCTTATTGAACAAATCCTCTAGTGATGCTACTCAATGTAGCATCAATTTCTTATTGGAACTGGATTCACCCATGGCGAAACTCTGGTGGATACTCTGTACTGTTTTCTCTTTACGTTGGTTCTCAGGACACAATGGATTAATATCCAACTTCTTCTTGATGGCTCAGCTTCAAGGTGTACACGCAAATGATTTTCTTGTTCTTCTAGATCAGATCTCAGAATTTTACTGTATTCTGCTCAACCACTAATCCCAGACTAGTTACTTTGATTATATCACTAAAGCTGATATAAGTGAAACAGCAAGGATAAATTGAGATTCTGTGATAATTTTTTATTAAAGATAAGATGAGCTTTTTTATATTACTTCATAAAATTAGTTTATTTAAATGATGTAAATTGTAGATAGTTTGGGAATGGGGGTAGCAATATTGGGGTCTTCATAGTTCCCTAGTGAGGCGGCTTCTGATTTCCACACTATTCACGGCATCAAATTTTTATTTCTTTTATCTGTAAGCTCCTTCTCACATAGTTTATCCTTGAACCATGATGTTCAGGAGCCCTCTGTTCATTCCCCGCTTCAGGGTTAAGAGATAAAATTCTACCTTAGGTTATTACTTATTTACTCAATTTGGTGGTATGCAATTTAGCTTTGTGTTCCTCTAATGGGGTCGTATCAATGAGCATCACATAAGGGTTTCATACAGTTGTCTAAAGTTGCATAATAACTAGATTTGATAATATTCAGATGGAAGCGTTAGTTGCTTACATCAGGGAAATTTAGTTGGTCCATCTCTTTGTCATTGATTAATTGCAAATTGTTTCATCCACCAAAAAAAAAGTATAAAAATGGGTCAAAATTTATAATCTTAATGGAGAGTTTGTCATCTTTATTTAGTAATCTCTCTGGCTGATAGGTATCATAATATTTTGGGTGACATCATCATGATTGAATGGCAAACTTCTTGGGTTGTCTGAATTATATAAGATGGTTGTCCAATTCCATCTGTAACTGAAAAGTTGCCTGCAACTTCGCCTATCTGGTTTTTGACCCTGTTCATCTTAGCAATTGAGGAATGATCTTCTGGTGTCCTCACAGCTTCATCTAAATCAAGCCTTAAATGTGGTTTAAAACCCCCTCTGTCTTCTATATATGAGGCTCCAACGAAGTTGTCTGAAAACATAAAGTTTATCTCTGATTACTTTTAAGGAAATGTTTAGAATGTAAAGTAATCTCAGACATAATATAGAGCAATAGTTCTGTTGGCATTTTAAGCGGTGGTAGACAAAGTTTACTATTACAACAGCACATACCCTGAGGATCACCTCTATATTTTTTATAAAACAGTGCTTGCATATTTGGTCCCTTCTTCCAATGAACCATTATGTTTGCTGCACTACTTTCTTCAATTATAATTATAACGTTAAAGAAAAAGATTTGGATATCATTCTGCTGCCCACAATGTGCTATATTGTTTTTTTTTGTGAAAAAAGTTGGCGTTTTAGCTCAATTCTTCTGTACGCCTTGTGCTAGCATATTCTCAACTTTTATATGGACAATAGTCAATTCAGCAACCTTGGCTTGCTCAACTTATTAGGCTGATTTGCTGCATAGGGGATCTGTTACGCACAGATTATACACCAGACAACCATCAGAAGGAGCATTGTAATCCTCATTGAACAAATGTACTACTGATGATATCCAATTTAGCAACAATCTCTTATTGAAACTGGATGCACCCATGGATTAACTCTTGTGGACCTCTCTGTCATGTTCTCTTTACGTTGGCCCTCAGGACGCAACAGAATCCTATCTAACCTCTCCCTTAGCAGCTCATCTCTAAGGTATCTTCACAAACAAGTGTAATGTTTTTAAAGCAGATCTCAGACTGATTACTATATTATGTTCAAATGCTTATCCCAAACTGATTACTGGTGATTAGATCACTTAAACCAATATAAGCGAAACAAAAAAGGATAGACTTAGGTTCTGTGGAAAAGATTTCATTGTAATAAAATTATAGTATATTTATACTACTTAATAAAAATCAGGATATAAAATGAATTAATATTTTAAAATAATTTGGTAATGTGGCAGCAATCATGAGGTTCTTCATGATCACCTGATGAGGTGGCATATGATTTCGCTTTAATGACATCCATTTTACTTGTTTTTATATTTGCAAGCTTTTTGCTTGCAGCGATTTCCTGAAAATCATAATTCAGGAGCCCTTTTTTCAATCCACACTTCTTATTTAGAACTTCAGTTCCACCTCAAGGTATTGTTTCTTCCCAATTTAGTGATATGTTGTTAATACTCCTGTTCAGCCAATGAAGCTCCTATGATGCATCTCACTTCTTTATTTACATGGCTTTAATTTATTGGTTACCGCTTTTGATAGTATTTAAATAAAGGGTTTGACCATTCTTGTAGGGGTAACTCTGCTTGGTCATATTATCATCATTGGATTATTTCAAATTATTTCACTCCCCCAAAGTATAAAAGGATGTCAAAGTTCATAGTCTTTGTTGGTGACTGTGAGATCTGCCAATGGATGCCACAAATAATTTTACAAAATGAGATGTTTACTTTTTAATAAGAGTATAAATTAACACTTATTAAAGTTTTTTATGTTTTTAATCAGGCAGGGCAAAACCAGGAAAGGTCCTCCTTTCTTGATACTAATTTTCCTATTTAAACTAGTTCAGATTTTGAGACCATCAATATTCAAGGCAAAAGAATGTAAAGCTCAGTTATCTAAATTAGGCAATATAGGCTTTTGGCCTATCAGATTGAAGATAAAATTTTTGAGGCAAAACTGATCCATATGGTAACAATTTGATGAGTCATATCCAATTACCAGCGAGTAAAATCTTTTTCATCTCAGCGGTGGTCAAAAATCATGTGGTAATGATTGGTTAATTTTTACCCTATAATTGTCAAATAATATCTTTGCACCTCATTGGTGGTCAGATTTGGAGGGTAACGATTGGGTAATTTGGCAGTGGTCAGATTTATATGGTAGTGATTGGCTAATTTTTACCCTATAATCATCAAGTAAAATCTTTGCACCTTGGCGGTGGTTAGACTCAGATGGTAATGATTTGTTAATTTGCACCCAATCATCAATGGGTATAATCTTCCCACCCCGCGGAGGTTCAGATCTGTGCGATAATGAACTCCTCAAATTTTACTGATAAGTTGGAATAATCCTATTGTTAGTATTTACCTTTTTAAGCCAATTTTTGTGATAAATCATATTTTTCCATCAGTTAGAATTCCACCAAGAATCTGCCAAGGTCTTTTTGCCATGGATACTCATATCATTGATATCCACAATATTATTTGTTGATCAGGCAGGAGATGGGCCAATCATAATAGCAGATTTGAGAGCACTAATACTTCCAACATTCTTTTCCATAAGTCAAAAAGGAGAATGTCTGACATTGCCCCCCTCAAGAATATTGAAAGGGGTTTAGGGTCGAAGGAAGTGGCCATGTAGCCAGATTATGATAATTCTGGTAGCCAAAGACTTTATAGTATACTCATCTCTCTCTTATGTATGATGGTAAATGGCCCTTCCCAGTTTGATCCAAGTTTGCCACATTGGGGAGTTGTGCAATTGTGGTAATATAAAACCCTATCTGACTCTTAGTAAGAGGGCAGAGGAGCTTGGAGCTCATTGGCAGCTTGACCTTTTTTAGTCACTGTTTTTCTTGGCTAGACTTCCCAGCATATAATTTTCATCCTTAGTGCGCAAAGGTTTAGACCAAGTTTCGCAAGGGGTAGCATCCTTGGAAGAACGATTCTCTTGAGCCTTGTGACAATAATTGGCTGCCTCTGCAGGCTTAGCGGTAGACTTTTCTTTTCTAGGCTGTACTTTGGGAGCCTGAACTTTTCCTTTAAAGTTGGCCTCATTTAAGAGATCAAAGGGTTTTCGGGATGTGTCTTTCATGTCAACTACTCGTTGTTTACTTGGCTTATTCACCACCTCATCTGCCACAAAATTTGGAATACCATTGCTAGCCTCCACTGAATCAGGCAATTTCTTAGTGTTGCACCTGGAGGTGACATAATGTAAAGGCAAAGCGGAAGAGGGGTTTTCAACTAGGCAGGTGTAGTCATTCTTGATGAGTTCTTTGTTGGATAAGACTAATGGTACTTTGTAGTTCATTAAAGATAGGGACCCTTGCTTCATGTTGATGATGCCTTCATACTCGATCATAAACTGAGTACCTATAAGCATCTCATAATTGTTATTGTCCAAAGCCACTGTGGGGGCCAATAGAACAAGCTTCCCAATACAAATGGGAAGGGATGAGTAAGCACCCGGTGCGCGGGTGTTGTTAGGACTGGCGGTTCCAAAGTCTTGGTTGTACTCCAAATCAGGTGCAAGTTGGATCTTTTTCATCAACTTGGAGGAGATTACATTCACTGGGGGAGCCTGTATCTAGGATAGTCATCACCCAAACCTTTTTTATAACCACTTCTACCTTTGTAAGTATCCCCTTCAAAGTGGGCAATAACGCTAAGACCTCCTTAAGATGGAAATGGGAGGTTATTTTTCACGCGGTCTTGGGGTAATTTTCCTGGATGGATTGCATGGTATGGCCATGCTGGATAGGGCAAATAATGCGAGACAACACCTCATCGGTGTCACTGGCAGTATCAATATTGATAGGCTCCCCTAGAACTTGATGGAGGTAAGTATCCTCAGGTATGGTGGCTTCATCCACTCCCCAGCATTTAGGCGATCAGGGACCTCCACTTCCGCGGGAGCTCCCAACAAGTAGTACCCACCGTTATCATAACCCCCTCAGAGTCAGCCTCAGGGATATTTTCAACCATGGGCAAGGTTGTAATTGAAATGGGGGAGACAGCCACGAGAGGTGGGGTAATTGGCTTTGCTTTAACCGGCATTTTTTCAACCCCCAGTAGTCCTGTAGGACATACTCTTAAAGCGCGCACCTATGGACCAAGCTGAAGGGGAAACCACAGTAGGGATCTCCATTTTTCATGAATGAGGAATGTCCGTTTTAAGTCGCACCGAAGAAGCAGGTTTTTTGGGGAGGATAGGCACAGGTGGCCTCAACTCCAACGGTTCAGCAGGCTCCAGCTCCTCTAAAGGAATATGGGCGACGTCTAACAAAGCCTCTTTTATATCTCAGAAGGTTGTAAGGTGGTGTTTCACTGATATGATGTGCCTGGCGAGAGAGGGTTGGGAAGCTAACCCTGTTAAAATGGCGGCAATAGCGTCATCCAGGGTAAGCAGGTTAGACGTAGCCAACCTTTGAGCAGTGAGATAGAACCGCTCAGAAAAATTGAAGAGGGTTTCACCCTTGTACATGGCAAGGCGCATGAAAGCCTGTTTTGCCCGGTGTAAGCTCTGCTTGAACCTGAATTCAGCCAAGAGGGCCTTCTTGACCTCTGGCCAGGTGTGCTGAGGATCCAGGTGAGGGACTATCAACTCTTGAGCTTGGTGGCTTAAACAGTGAAGAATGTACTGAACTTTTTGTTTGTCAGTGGCGCAATCCATCGCAGCTTTTATAAACGTACAAGAAGGAGGCAACACTCCCTTCACCTGGGGTGTATCTGTCCTTTATAGGTAGTTTGAATGGCCGTTGCTCTAGCTCTTTGAGACGGGAGAAAGAGCTGGCTAGTTGCTTCTTGAGAGCAACTAATCATAATTCAGGAGAGCTGCTCACGTTGACAGCCTCCATAACTTTGATACTTTATTGAAGTATTCAGGGGATTCAACCCCTGTAGTGAGCACCAATTTGTGGGATCCGCCAATGGATGCCACAAATAATTTATTAATATGAGATTTTTACCTTTTAATAAGAGTATAAAATAACACTTATTAAAGTTTTTTGTTTTTTATTATTATTCAGGAAGGGCAAAACCAGGAAAGGTCCTCCTTTCTCAATACTAGTTTTTCCTATTTAAACTAGTTCAGATTTTGAGACCATCAACATCTAAGGCAAAAGAATGTAAAGCTCAGTTATCTAAATTAGGTAACATAGGCTTTTGGCCTATCAGATTGAAGATAAATTTTTGAGGCAAAACTGATCCAAGTGGTAACAATTTGATGAGTCATATCCAATCACCAGCGAGTAAAATCTTTTCACCTTGGCAGTGGTCAAACTCATGTGGTAATGATTGGTTAATATTTACCCTATCATTGTCAAGTAAAATATTTACACCTCAGTGGTGGTCAGACTCGGAGGGTAATGATTGGGTAATTTGGCAGTGGTCAGACTTGGATGGTAATGATTGGCTAATTTTTATCCTATCATCATTGAGTAAAATCTTTGCACCTTGGCGGTGGTTAGACTCAGATGGTAATGATTTGTTAATTTGCAACCAATCATTAACAGGTATAATCTTCCTGCCCCGCGGAGGTTCAGATCCATGCAATATTGAACTCCTCAAATTCGACCAAAAAGTCAGAATAATCTTATTGTTAGTATTTACCTTTTTAAGCCGATTTTTGTGACAAATTGTATTTTTCCATTGGTTAGGATTCCACCAAGAATCCGCCAAGGTCTTTTTGCTGTGGATACTCATATCATTGATATCCACAATATTATTTGTTGATTGGGCAGGAGATGGGCCAATCATAATAGCAGATTTGGGAGCACTAATACTTCCAACATTCTTTTCCTTAAGTCAAAAAGGAGAATGTCTGGCAGCAACTTTGTTTTCTTCATTTAATAAATCTCCTTGGTCAGCAGCTTAAAGCTGTTTTGAGTGTGGGAATCCAGATGATTGTTGCTCACTGGTGCCAGTCACCATTGGATTTAACAACTGATTCAATTATATAAAGGCTAATAACACTAATAAATAAAAGGCTAATTTTTATATGTTTTTATTAGTGTGGGCGTGGGAGTAAGAAAAACAAACCCTCTCGATATCTGACATTTAAGCATTTAAACTGTATCAAGGGTCTAAGGGAATTCAATGGTAAGCTTAGAATAGCTTAGTATGGTCCAGATTAGAAAATATGTAAGTTTGGCCTATTGGAGCTCAGAAAACTCGCTTCATTTTGGATGAATGATGGATGGGGAGATATTTTTAAACAAGATGTAACTGTGGGGTAATGGTTTAATATATTTCAGCCAATCCAGTTAGAGAAAATTATTGCACCTTGGGGGACCCCAATAATCCTATAAAAGGGGGTGGTCCCCACTTAAGTGTTGACTTTGGACTAAACGTGGCCTGAGGAGGAACCTCTGATGGATTCCCCGGGTTCCCCCATGTGGTTGAGGCAATCAGACTGCCTGACTTCATGCTATTTTTTATAGTATTCATAGAAGTGTTATCTCAATTCTCAGGGTTCCACTGAGAATTGACCAGGGTCTTTTGGCCAATAAAATCATTATTATTGCTTAAATCACTCTTATCACAATTGTGGACTTGTAGATGTCCAACATTTCCCCCTTTTGGCCTATTTTTACCCAAAACATTCTTTTCTTGAAGCCAGGAGGGAAAATTTCTGACATTAAGCAACATCATCTTGACTGAATGGCAAATTTCTGGTTTCTTTGAATATATAAAAGAGAGATTCTTAGTTTCATCTAAAACTGTAAGTTGCCCACAACTTTGCCTGTCTGGTTTTAGTCCTGTTCATTTCAGTGGTCAAGAAATGGTTTTCTGGTGCCCTCATAGCTTCATCCTTGACAAAGATGTTGGTGTTGAAGCTCAGACTCTACTGCATAGATGTGCTAGCATGTTCCTACATAACCTGAAGACGTTGCCGTCATTAATATTCTGTTTTATTTTCTTAAAACCTTTTCTTTAATTGCTTTTGGTCTATTTGACTAATAATCTTTACTTTTTAGGCATCACCAGATAATAATGATTAGGTATATAAACTGATATTAAAAACCAAACCCTTTAGTCTGATTTTATTTGCTATTAAATTAAAACTTCAAGCTCACTTATTTAATTCACTCAATATACATTATCACAAAAAGACCTTGGTAAAATGTTTGATATAGTACATAATTTATTATAAGAAAAAAGAGTAACAAAAAATAAAAAATAAGGTTTTTAATAAAACTACACTCTCATTAGATATAGAGTGTATATCATGTAGGTTGCTGACAACTAGAATGTATTCTAATTGTCATAGTAAATAGATTATTAGTTTTTAGATCCCAAAAGACCCCACAGAATTTTATTGAATCACAGTCCTAATCTAGTTTTCCCATGGCATAAAATATTTGTGCAAAGATTGGACGAAATTGGTTTAGTATTTAGGAAATGTGGAACGTATATATGTAAAATAATGCCTTTTTTATTAGGTTTAAAATAGATAAATTGAGTTATAAGATATATCTAATAGTATATTAATTACAGCTTTAGTTAAAAATTCATACCAAACAAAATTTATATATAAAACTAAGATTATAATGCCTTTAGTTATTATATTGTAAGACTTTCATTTATTTATAATAAAATATAAGGTTTACACTAAAGCTAAATAAGAGTATTGTATCTTTTAACTTAAATCTGATAAGGGTTTCTAGAACTACCTACTGACCATAATGTTATTAAGTTAAAATAAAAAATACGGTGATCCAATTAAGGAAAATGGAAAAAGCATGTGAATTAATTCTTTTTACTCCAGATATAAGATTTAAGGTTTAAATTCAAAAATAAGCGTAAATAATAAATTTTATAAAATCATCCAACTTCCATTTTTCAGATATTATATAATGTTTCAACTAAAATTGAACAAATGTGTATTATCTTTATATTAAATTATATAAGGGTTTCAAAAAAATATTTACTGACTCTAATTATGTTAAGTTAAATTTTAAAGCATGGTGATCTAATCTAAAATAAGTGTAAAAGCCATCATATATACTTTTTCTGTCATCAGCATCCCTTTTTCTCAACCAATACAAGGCTTAAAGCAATTAATAAGGTATCAATGGATAAAAAATTTATTGACTTCTGACATAACATACTCATTTTATATTAAAACATGTTATTTGACTAAAAATCAAAGTTAAAAGACAAATCTTGACGCTTCCAAACTTTCTTTCTCACACAGACTAAAAATATGAAATGTAAACGGATCAAGACATAAATAATTGCTGCTAACATTTAATTTAGCAATCTAACATAATAACGTTTAATTTTTTATATTTTTAACCAGTAAACTTATACAAAGTTTTTTGCATATTGAACCCGCAAATGATTTATTCTTACATAGTTTAAACCCATCATTCTTTCCAGCACATAAATTAATCTTTGAAGAAAAACACTATTGTCATGTTGATAAGAATTTGAATGCTAAACAGGGCTTAATAGATAGGACAAGAATGGTTGTAAATGCACTTTCATAAATACACTGTCACTGCTTGTTATTAAATCCTGTAAAAACTGTTGTCATACCACAAAGTGACCTCACACAATTAACCCAACCATGCCTTTTGAGATGATCAGATGACAGTTCCCACTGAAAGTTGCATTTGCAAAAACTATAATTAAGTCTCAGGAACAAATGCTTCAGAGGGATGGATTATATTTGTCAGATGATGTATTTAACCATGGACGACTCTATGTAGCCTTTTCATGAGTCACTAAATCTTAATAATAATTTTTTAGTACTAATGGTGCCCAACCCAAAAGGGGGAGCCGCCATGCATCTTTATTCACAAATGGTCCAAACAAAGGGACTATCATAGATTAAAAAAAAATCCTAATTAAGCCCCTAGGTTATCAGTCTAGGAAGCCATATCAGATGGCGAGGAGGCTTTGGGGAAGCGTTTGTCCAGCGCCCACTTTAGCTGGCGGACCATGGTGGACAGCATTGGGGTGGGAGCATCAGCGACATGAGGCATAAGGAGGTATAATTGGGGGTTTTCTTCATTAATGAGGCTGGCGGTGTCCATTGCCTCACCATATTGAGCAAGTTGATGCCCAGCAAAATTGATGAGAGCTGGCACACAAGTAAATGACTTGATGCACTGTTGGGTTTGGGGATAATTGGGTCAAAAAGAGAAGTTTTTTCTGCATCAATGCAAGTGCAGCTTGCACCAAAAGCAAGCTCCTCAATTTTGTACTTCACATCCTCCTCAAAATTATGAGGAAAATTGGGGATAGGAATACCCTCAACAAGGGACTCCATCGCCCTATGAGCTCAATGTAGTATCTACTACTGCCAAAGGCTTAATGACTCGCTCAGATATCCTTTCTTTGCACTAGGTTCTCTCCATAAATGTAAGAAAAAATCCCCTTATCATTGGTACCCACCAATATATGCCCCTTCCACTAGCGTTCCTTTTGGTGCATTTTATGTATATTTAGCAGAACTCCAAAGTGGTAGACTAGAAAATTAAATATCTAAACTTAGCTAAGGGAGCGGATCACTAAGCCTTGGGTATTTCCATTATAGTCACAATCAATAAACTGCAATTGAGGTACTGGCGGATGGCCATGTTAAAATTATGAATCCTCATACCAAATATTTTTATGCTAGAGTGAGGGACAAGATAGAATTTATGAATCCTAAATAATCATAGCAGATATTAGCACCTAGGACAGGAGCTAAGCAATTGTTAGATCAAGGAAGCGGAATTTGCATCAAAGGGGTTATGGGATTAAACCACCATAATTTTATAGCTATGGTGCTAAGGTGAAATTACCAAAAAAGTAATACTATAAAATTGTGGCAACTCTCTAAGAAGTTGGGGCTTTGCGCTAGAGTATTCATTAAGTGATCAAATCCTGTTGATAATTATCAGTTAGAATATAATCAATAGATTAATATTGCATAAGCTGGTGGCTGGTCAAACCAATTGTAACATTTAACCTTACTTGACCAAACATCAGGTAAAAAATAAGTGAGGTTCATATGAGATATTAGGAGCTCAGGGATGAGAAGCCAGAGTGCAAGTAGTACTTCTTAAGGAACTTAGCATGCACTTGATTAATTAAATGGCCTTTAGTGGGATCCTTCATAGTTCATGCATTAATTGATGTCCTTTTGGTTTCAAAGGTATTTTACAAATTTATGTGCTAGTTTTCTTGTCCTTCCAACGCCTTGGTTGCATATTACCAGACCACTTTCCCTACGCCAAAAGTAGTTAACATCTGGCAGTCTTCATTATTGCATGCTCTAGTCTTGACTTTCTGATTCAGTACATTAGAGTAAGCACAATTTTTGGATGAATTAAGGTTCATGCAAGCTTATCAAGATATCTACTAAGACTCATACTCTCTTCTGTAACTTATGAATACAAAAGTTGTAGCAACGCATGTTGTTCCCATTAATTAAGGCAAATGGGTAGTGCCTGTGGCCAAATTATATGCCGTGCTGTACTTAAATATGTAAAATCAGTAAAAGATTCCAATTAAACACTTTATCCATAACTTATGTAAACTTTTCTTGAGAGTACCTTTCACACATTGGATAGTGTTGTTGGTATCAGGGTGATAGGTCGTAGAAAGCATTCCTCTTATATTCATCAAGTTATTAAGCTTAGAGATCATCTGGGACACGAAATTAGTTCTGTTTTCAGTCAACAGAAATCTGGAAGCATCTATGGTGATAAATAATATTTTCCAAGATAAACTTATCCATAGTTTTGGCCCTATGTACCTGAATGCTTTGGCCTCCACCCATTTGGTGAGGTGATCAATGGCAACAATTATATATTAAACTGAGCAGAAGTATTGGACAAGGGCCCCACAACGTCCATAGAGATAGTTCCAGGCAGAATTGGGTCTAACCAATTGATAGGAAGTGGCTTTCCGGTAGGGTGATTCAGCTTGACATTAACAGCAGCTGATAGTCTCATGTATATGGTAGACATGGATTTCAATAAAATTGAGATCTTAATTGTTCAAGCGTTTTCTTATATCAACCTTGATCCATAACCTTATGAGAGGCGATAATTAAATCAGTCCATTTGGTAGTTCTATGAAAAAAGGTTTGTTTGTTGATACCCCTTGTACTGTTTTCCATTCTCCACAAAAGTATTTTGCATTTGTTTGTCCAACATATGTTGAACTTCAACAGGTTCATCACCAATTTACTGAGTGGGCTTTTTGGTAAACAATTCATCATTTCAATCAGCCATTAAGGATATGATGGGTAGATGGGAGAGTCTGTCCACGTTTTGATGCTTGACGCAGGTCAATGCTAAATTTTAAAGTCGTACACTTGTAACTATAATGCCCAGCGTATTAACCATCCTTTAAGCTTCTTAATACTTTGTAACCTACGCAAAGAGGCATGGTCAGTTACCCTGGTAAATTGCATCCCTTTAATGTAAACCTTAAATTGTCTACATGCGAAAATGACATCTAGACACTCTTTCTCAGTAATGGTATAATTCCATTCATGGATATCTAACGTCCAGCTACAGTAAGCAATGGGGTGTTCTACCCCCTCAATATTGAAATGAGATACTATTGCCCTATGGCTGTGAGGAATGCATCCATCTGAATAACAAACAATTTTATTGAAATTCAAGTACATCATTATTGGCGCTTGAGTTTAGCAAAGCCTCAGCTGATCAATAGCTAATTGACAGTTTTCTCATTCATTTAAACGGAACCCCAATTCTTTGAGAAGGTGAAACAATGGCTTAAGTATATTACTAAAGTTCTTCTTAAACTGGTGATATTAGCTGATCATATCCAAGACTACCTGGATATCATTATTGTTACTTGGCTGTGGCATTCTTTAATAGCCTCAATATTAGCGGGCTGGGCCATAAGCCTTGTTTTTCAATGACAGACCCCAGATACTCCAGTTGTTCACACAAGAAATTGCATCTATGGGTTTGACTTTCAGATTGCCATGGACAGCTAGCGGAAAACTTCCTCTATATGATGCAAATGCTCCATAAACGTCATGAAATAAACATTTATGTATATAAATACATTAACATACAGGATTTTTTCGTAAATACCCCAAATGCCATCCATACCATGCTGGAATGTCGCCAGGGTGTTACATAGCCACTGTAGCATTCTAGTTTGTTGGTATAGACCCTAAGCGGTAATCATAGCGCACTTTTCTTCTTCTTCTTTCAGCAGCTCAACCTGTCAATATCCAGAGATTAAATCCTTAGAGGAAAAATACTGGGCGACCTCCAAGAAGTCTACTGCATTATTGATATGAGGTAAAGTATAGGAGTATTTCTTGGTAATATTGTTAAGTTTATGATTCTTGGTTAAAAGTTTTCTTGACAGTTGCCAAAGTTAAAAATGGGCTCAAAGCTGAAAATTAGTGGAGAGATCAAAAAAAGTAAAGATGGAGAGAATATAGACTTCCATGTTATGTTAGAAAGCTTCAATACTATAGGGCATGTGGGGACATGGTGCATCAGGGACCTTTATGGCCCCATAGGATCAAGAACTTTTATGGCCTTCCAGATCGACAGCCTGGATGGCGCCCTCATTGTACTGCGTTGTCCTAATGACTGCAGTGGTGGGGGCGGCGCCTATCATGATTTGGTAAGTAGAAACTGGATTCCTAAAGTCGATTCCATTGATTCTCATACACGTGATGCTTCCTAATCAAGTATATTTCTTATGCCTTCAAGATAATGTTCCATTTGCGCTGGTTTGAGAGTCAATCCGTTGTGGCTTGATTTGGGAGTAGGGACTATGGCTTGCGTGTCGTATCTAATCCTGACAACACCCCCTTAAGATCCTGTCAGAGGGGAGTATAGGGCTGGAAGAACAGGCCATGCACTTAATTTACCACTGTCCTCTGATTGACATCAGTAATGAGATACTCAGAGTTCACTTTATTAATGACTTTATAGGGTAAGATAAAAAAAATCAAGCTTGTTTTGTCATCATCCAGGTCAATGGTGATAAAAAAGAATGAGTTCACCTAATTGAAAAATGAGTAAGTAGGGTCATCCAGCATTAAATTGGGATGTCCCCTTTTTGGTGGTGGTGACAAGCCTTGCGTGGCTAGGACTTGAAGCCAGACAATTTCATCAGATAAAACCCTCATGTTTAGGTCAGAGTTTTCAGGAGCAGAGGTCTTGAGAAAGTGCTGAACCTTACTTGGGAGCCATGGAGAACGTCCATATAGAGCTTCAAAGGTTACATCTGAATGACTTAGTGGCAGCTTATTCTGAAGGCAAGCAAAGTGCTGGGTAGATAATGATTCCAGATAGCAGGGTCAGAGGCTGCTATCTTCCATAAAATAGAGACAGGATTTACATTAGCGCGTTCCACCACCCTGTTAATGTATGAGTTGTAAGAGGTGGCAAAACTTGAGTTAATTCTAAAAAATGAATTAAGTTCTTGGACTACCTACGCGGTGAAATTTAACCCGTTTTTTGTTAGTAAAGTTTGTTGGAATCCATGCTGGGTGGAAATGAATCAAATAAGGAAGAGAGCGGTAGCTTTTGCAGTGGCAGTGGAGACCAAAATCACTTTGACCCATTTGGTCAAATGGTGCACGGCAAGGAGGATATATTTATAGCCATTCAACCCAGTGGGGAGAGGGCCTATCTTATCAATGGTAATGACATTGAAGGGTCCCATTGGGGAAATGACTGAGTGTTGGTATCAAGGACTGGCCCAGTCTTGAGATTGGCAAGTCATACAAGCTTCCAGCTTAATTTGAATGGTTACCACCATTCAGTCCTTATAACATCGTGTTTTCAACCATTTGTGAGTTTTCTTAACTGCCCCATGTCCCACAGTAGTATGACCCTCTAGGGTAACGTCAGTTCAGAAGGATGGGCGGACATAAGGAAAACATTTCTTATTGACCCTCTTGTATATCAGCCCGTCCTGGATTTGAGTTTCCTGGGTCATCTTTAAGAGCTTATCTTGGACATCAGGAGTTTCTAACTCCCAGCGTTCAGGTCACCAATCAGACCATACAGTTGGTCTTCTTCAGGGATCAAATCATCCAGCACCGGCGTTTTAGAGAGGCCATTGGCGTTCTGGTTCATGAACGTACAATGAACAATAGTGTAATCATATCTTTGAAGCCTTAAGGCCCAACTGGCTAAACGGCCATCTGGGTCCTTAATCTGCTGGAGCCACTGGAACGAGGAATGATCTGTGACAATGGTAAAGTGGATGCCATATAGCTAGGGCCAAAAATGTATTTGATTGTTAGCAAGACAGCCAAGAATTACCGCTCAGTAATGCTATAGTTCCATCTTTCCTTACTCAAAGTCTTTCTAAAATAGGTTACGGGGTAGTTAACCTGATTTTTGTCATTCTGGGCTAGTATTGCCCCAAATGCTACATATCTCACATCCATGAACAATAGGAATGGTTGATCAAAATTTGTGCGGACTAAATGAGTTTAGTGAAAAGAGCGGTCCTCAACGCATTAAAATCCTATTTTTGTTTTCGCCGCCACTCAAAAGGCACGTTATTCTGCAGGAAGTAAAATAGAGTCTTGGCTAGGTCAGCAAACCGAGGGATAAACTAAAAATAATAATTTACCATGCTGAGGAATATCTGAATATACCTTAGGCTCTGGGGGCGTGACATCTTTTTTATGGCGTCAACTTTGTTCTTTATGGGCTGTATGCCATCTTTTGAGACCTTGTGTCCCAGAAACTCCATTTCTGATTGAAAGAAAAAGCACTTCGAAGGTTTGAGCTTGATTAAAGCATTATAAATATAATTGAAAACTTCCCAAAGATGCTCTACGTGTCCATTAAAGGTTCGTGAGAAGACAGTAATGTCGTCTAGGTATATGAGGATACACATTAGCTTCAAGTCCCCGAGGATCCCATCCAGGGCATGTTGAAAAGTGGCTGGCACGTTAAAGAGGCCCTGGGGCATCCTCGTGGGCTTGAATAGCTCTTCATTGGTGATAATTGTGCACTTGGCTTGATCTTTGGTGGTGAGCTCCACTTGCCAATATCCGCTGGCAAGGTCCATTACAAAAAGTACTGCAATCTGGCAGGCAACCAGAGAGAGTTGTCAATTTGGTACAGAGAATAACTGTCCTTCTTGGTGATGGATTTGAGCTGTCAATAGTCCATCACCACCTGATGGCTGCCATCTTCTTTAAAAACCAGAAGGAGAGGAGAGGCCCAAGGGCTGCGCAAAGGCACCAAGAGTCCAGCTTTGATTAGTTGTCTAAGCTCCACCGCCACCTGAGCTTCTTCAACCTTACTTTTTGATAAAATCAGGACCATAAAAGGGAGCGTTCCCAGTCTCCACATGATGTAGATTCCCATGTATCTTTCCAAAGTCCTAAGTTGAGGTTGAAAATAAGTCTAAATACTCCACCACTAATTCTTAAATTTTGCGCTGTAGGTCTTCAGTGAGGTCCTTTCTTATATTGTTGTCAACCAGGGCCATTGATAGTGCATCATTAAACTAAAGTCCCTTAGGCTCTCAAAACTATGGACCTTGTTGACAGCCTCTATGGGTAGAAGGCGGACATAGGTGGTAAGATTGTTTGGGCCTACTATCCTGAGTCTGTTGGTTAGGTTAGCCAACAATACTCATATAAATACAGCATAAGCTGTATCTAGAAATACGGGCAGGTTAACACCTCCTTGGCAGATGGGTTGTCTAGGCCTCAGATTTCCAGCATGTATCTAAAGGGATGTTAACGTGGACCCAGGTGTAATCAATGACTTGGGACTTTGGAGGTATAGTTGTCACCTAGGTAAGTAGATCAGCATGCCTTCTTGTCCATCAACAACAAGTGGGGGCAGATGGACCTAAAAGATTCTAAAATGATATTTGAGTCGTTCAATTGGCCCTCAATCTCAAGAAGGCAAGCTCAGGCCTTGAACTCCATATTAGAGTTATAGGGTTCTTAAAGGTTAGTGGGACCCAATACCCAGTAGAGATAAAAACCTGTTAACATAATGTACTACTGCTGATTAGTCTAAAAACTGAGTTCCAAGTATATAAGGTCATAGTTCAGATTATCCAGTGCAACTGCAGAGGTATTTACAGAAAGCTATCCAAATTGGATAGGTAGGGAATAATGGGCTCATATGGATGGGTACAATGCGGGCCAGCTGTGCCATACACCATATAGTATGGCAAGTCTGGAGCAATCTTGATATGCTTCATCAACTTGGATGACATAAAGTTTATGGGGGAACCACGGCTGATTGTGGCAAGAAACAAAATCTTATGAACTCAAACTTCATCATGGGTAACCAGACTTCTGAACTGGTGAGGTAATGTGAGAAACATGGTAGGGTCATCAGAAGAATAGTAAGCAGTATCAATTTTTATTATCAACGGGTGTCAAAACTCTTTCTTAAGGAACAATATCTTCAGGTTCATTCGAGGTCATGGATGACTCTTAAGGCGTGGTATGGATGTCAGTATAGGGCCTCATCCTTCATGATGGTAGTCCTTTGCCTACCTCATTGGCAAGTCGTTTTCTGCATGTCTTAATACTGTGTCAGAAGCCATTGTAGTAGGTGCATTGGGGTCAAGGATTCTTCTGGTTTTTGACCACATGGACTTTAGGGCAGTTGGAGGAACCTAAAAAGGTAGTCTTGGAATGCATGGTCAACGCAGGGATCTCACTAATCGCTTCCTTGATTTCTCAAATGCATGTGAAAATGTTCTTTTTGCCGATCATATGCATTTGAACCTCAGGATAGGATCCTAATGTGGAGATTAAAGCGGTAATGTTGTCAACCAAGGTAATACAATTGGTAATAACCAAGTGTTGCGCTTGGGTGTAGAAACGGCTGGCAAATTCCATGTGCTCCTTTCGTTATTCAGGTGGATACCCATCAATTCTTGTTTTTTATTTACCAAGGTTTGATTGCTGCCAAATTCTTGAATTAAGGCTGTACGGACCTTTTCCCAGGTGTTGCATTCTTTCAAGTGGGGGGTCATGATCTCCCAAGCAGTGCTGGTAAGGCAGGAGTGGATATGCTTCACTTTCTGCTGGTAAGTGGCCACTTCCATGGAGCTCTCATATGCGTACAGGAAAGATCTGATGCTTTCCTGGCCAAGGGTGAACCTTCTCTAAACTAGGTTTAAAGTTAGTTACAAGAGGAGTGGAGAGGGTGTTAACGCCAGGAATTGGTGCAGGATCAAAGATCTTAGTCTCCACATATTCGTGGGGGACCTGCTAGTACAACTGTCATATTAAATCCTCAAGGTCCTCTTGGATATCATCCCAGTATTGGTTGAGGAAGGAAATGGAAGCTTTATGAGTAACCTGCTCCTTTAGGACTTAAATATCAGCGCCATGAAGGAGTTACTGACTCTCAAGGGTGGGCAAACGGGTCTTGAACCCTCAACAGGTTTGTTTAAGATGAGAGATGTGGCTAATGGTAAGCTTGGTGAAGGCACTAAAATTATCCATTTCATTTGACAATGCCTCAATAGAAACCCTAGGGTCGTGGGGACTCCATCTACTAGGAGTTTGCATCCCTGGGCTACATTCCAAAATTGGTTTTGTAAGGCAGCTAGGGCTGCCAAACCATCCTTCCGCCAAGGGTCATCAGGGTCTCAGGGTATAGGTGCCATTGGACCAGAGGGACCTCAAGGCACACAGGGACCTCCAGATCCTTTGGGTCCCTCACTCCTTTGGGACCTCCAAACCCAGGCCCTTCATGTCCTTCACTCTTGGAGGTGTAGTCACAAGAGGCCGGCTTCCAATAGTGTTATTGCAGGTTTCATACCAGATGTTCAACTTAGTGGAGGCGCTGGTTCCAGGCAGTATCAAAAAGTTAAATAATCTGACACAATTGGTCTTTGAGTTAGCCGGAAATTTAACTATCTAACACTTCAATTTGGCCTCAGGCTTTGTTGATTAATTGACAGTTATTGATGATGGCCTTGCAGTTGTCATTGAGGGAGGAGGAGGCCGAGTTGTTAAAATTGATAACATGGGAGTGTAAGATTTGGGTGAGCCCCAGTCGTTTGGAGACTTTATGATGGTGCAATCCAACTAACTGGAGGAGGTGATGAATAGCGAGGTGACAAAATCTTAAAAGTAGAGATTAGTTCCCCAGGGTCAGTTCTCCCAATTGCAGCTGGGCTGAGGTATAGAGATCCCACATGGTAGAGGACACTTAAAAGGCATGGGAGCGGCTTGATCGGGTAACCATGGATTAAATGTCATTTATTAACTGTTGAACAATGTCACTAAGGTTCTCATACTGAAGTTGATACTGATTTTCGTCAACTGAGAGCATAGAGAACTAGAATGTGGCCTAAAAATTCTAAACTTTCAGGCTGCATGGGTGGCACTTCATACCATGAGGTACCAATCCAATGAGCAACGCTTCTTGACTGATTACAGATTGATCTTTGTGACTGCTAGTATTCTCCATTATTCGTGATAAACGTTTTCACTTAGGACAGCTCAGAGCTCCTTTAGTGAGCACCAATACTCTCTGTGTAACAGTTCTCTTGACTTTCACCAAAGTCTAAAAATGGGCTCAAAGCTGAAACTTAGTGGAGAGGTCAAAAAACAAAAAGATGAAGATAATATAAACTACTTTATTGTGTTAGAAAGCATCAATACTTATAGAGCGTGTGTGGAAGTGGTGCCTCATGGACCTTCATATCCCCATAAGATCAGTATCTTTTATGGCCTTTCAGATTGACCATCTTAATGGCGCCCTTATTATACTGCATTGTACTCATGACCGCAGTGGTGGGGCGGCACCTCTTGTGAATTGAGAAGTGGGAATGGGATTCCTGAAGTTGTTTCCACTAATTCTCATATACATGAAGCTTCCTGATCAAGTCTAGTTTCAGTGTCTTCAGAATAAGGTTCTGTTTACGTTGGTTGAGAGTTGATATGTCAAGGCTTAATTCAGGAGCAGGGATTTTGGCTTACTCATCATCTCAAATCCCAACAAGATAATTTATTACCACTTAATATCATCCATGTTTTTTAATAATCAACAGCGGGGAGGCCCTAGGGCTCTTGGAGGGCATTAACATCCCTTGTTGCACAATTGATCAAATTCTTGGTTGATGACTTCATCTGACATCTTTGAATGCCAAATAAGATGAAGGCTAATTGTGGATGATTACTAGTATCATTATGGTGTAACAGTCATGTGAACATCCCAAATCTTAATCATTTTCACAAAAATATTATACTTTTTCAAATAGGGCCATAGCTTGGTTCTTTTCATCTTCCAACAACCCCAAAAGGCGTTCTCAAGGCATCAGCAAGATACCAATTGATGCTCATTGTCCTCAAGCCAAATTTCTTTGTTTTCTAAACTCATGGGTATTTATTACCTCTTTAACTGGTAAAATATGAACTAAAGCAACTATTTGATTTCGCTTAATCTGCACAGAATAAGAATACAGGTTAGCTAAAAGTCCTTGGATTTTACCGTGGTCTGTTAGAGTAAACCTGAGCGCAGCAAGCAGTTCCAAAATCTGATTTATCAAATGTGGCAACTATCTTGCCATATAATCCTTGGGAAATCATTAAAGTAATTTCAGTTCCAACTATGACTTGATGACCTACCATAATGGTTAGGGTACAATTAGTGCATATAGGAAGATCCTTAGATTCTATAATCAGATTTAGTAGCTGCCAGGTATGGCCATGTAGCCGCTGGTAACCAATTGGTACTATACTATCCTTTTACATGATGTTAACAAACCCCTGAATTGGAAGCGTCAGGGCCTCAACCTTCCATTTATATGATAGCATAAGATTTGGCCCAATTACTCTAACTTATCCTCTTCAAAATTAGCTTCAAACCTTATATCCTCATAAATGAGGTGCCATTAAGTGGTCTTAATTTTGATAAGAGAACACAGTAGCTGGAGCAGTAGTCACTAAAGAGCCAAAAAACAGCGGTAATGCACTTATGCTCCTTACAAAGTTGTGGTCTGTGGGCTAACGGCGCCATAGTTTTTACAATGTTCTATGTATGGAACAAGCCCAATTTTTTCTTCACCATCCTAGTGGACAAAATATAGATAGTGCCCCACTGTCTACAATATCTTGGACTTTGAGCTTATTCACCTTATATTAATATATGTACACTCAGAAAATAAGTGTCAGTAGGATTTATTGCAAAGATGTACAAATTTTCTGCTTAACCTAAAAATTTTTTTGAAGTTCTTTGCATAATTTAGAGCTATATTTTTTCAAGACATCGATAGGTACAGCCACCTGGACCCAAGTCAACTGGGGTGTCTCACTAGAAGGGTTTTAAAGCTCAAGGGGCTATAACTGTTGACATATAATTTAATACTACTTCTTTTGCCAACTTGGCATTTCATTTTTCTTGTGAGAGAGTAGTCACCGCTATTTTATCATTTTCTGAAACTTTAACTGGCAAAGGCATCCCAGAATAGCCATCCTTTCATTTTTCAGAAGGGATTTCAGCAATTATTCTTATCTGGGATTTTGTTAGAAAAGTCAGATATTGAAAAATCCAAATTCTACTTCATCCTGGCTTATCCCAATTCTCTCTTTCCATAGAATTTACAGAATTAACCTTGGGTTTAGATTTTATATTAGGATAACAGGTGGTGTAATAGCCCAATTTTTGCAAAAATTACAAATAATCTAACTAACATCAGGATTTCCAAATAAGGGCCATAAAGTAAAGATAAATCCTTTTTGGGATAGGCTCCAAGGCTGCAGTTTACAAGTTTCCTGATAACTTTTATGGGCGCCTCAAAGGTGACGGCACATTTTAGAGGTAATTCACCATATGGGTGATGTTATTCTCTTCTTTTAAGGTTCAAATCATAACCCAATACAAGCTTTTGGAAGGTTTTTAGGCATGGCTTAGGGCAATCTGTGCATCAAAAGTTTCTTAATAATAAAAGCACCAGATAGTTTTAGTGCCTCCAAATAAAAGAGCTCTTCTATTGTTTTCAAAGTTTATCATATTTAAAAAAATGTTAAGGAACTCAGTATTCTGTGTGGTCATCCATTCTGCACCACTAAACTTCTTGATGAGAAAATCTTTGGCGTTGTAGAAGGTCACGCCAACTTTCTTGGTTTAGGAATAACTAACTATTAGCTTTATAAATACAGTGTTTTCATTACTGTTGATAACTTTGCATTCTCAGATGCTCCGCCATACTAATCTTGAAGAGACTAATAACTATTCAAGTGGGTCAACCTTGGGACAAATACCACACCGAGAATTTTTATAGCCAGTACAGGTTTCAAACTCAAAACCTGCACTAGGGTGGAAGCAGTTTTATCTGCCAGGCTAATCACCCTTGAAGAGACTAATAAAATAGTGCACGTTTACCTTTTTGCCTCTTTGGTAAGTTGATAGGGTTAACACAAGTTTGAGCTTCATGGCTGCAGGGCCAAAGGGCCTGTGTCACTCCTAAATAACTTCCCAAATAATTAAGATGAGAAGTAAGGGGTAAACTGGCCTTGAACTGCTGGAGAAGCCTGCATCAAAGAGCTTAAGGGAACCTGTGCATAGTTACCAGTGGTGTTATGTGTAGAGTGGACCAGAGTTTTACAAAGTATTGAGTCTGAATGCTCAGAGGGAGGAGTTTCAGGAATATCTGGATGAGCAGAAGCTTCAACGCCCAGAGAGAGGTAAAAACTATAGGCGGTTCATGTTTAACCAACATCTCATTGCCTTTGAGACCCCCTTTTATTAGAAGAGGTTTGTGTTCATCACTGATAATATCAATTGGTTGTGCACCAGATTGACTATTAGAATAATTTAGAAGAATAGAGATATGGCAGCATTCCACATGCAAAGGATTTTCATATTATCAACTTTTTGTGTAGCAGCCCAAAATCTGCTTTCATGTTGATGTTCATTCACCAGTGACCTTACCTTCAGGCCCTGGGTTTTCAATTCAAGTTTCAAGGCCTCCATGGCCTAGTATAAATCTTTGTTGAGTTTCAGTTTTTTCATATCTGCATCAGTTGAATTTTTAAATAGGTGATATTCCTCACATATTAATGAAAATAGTATAATAATTAATCAAGGATGATTGCCAATTAGTTTGTTAATTTCAAAATACTATTTAGTGATAATACCCCAATTTGTGCTCCCCATTTTGTTGAGTTGAGCTGTTTTGATCTGCATGATCAAGAAAGTATTGGGGATCATCCCCAATAGGAAATTGGTGGGTCTCAACACCCACAACTGAGGCTGAGGATGTCAAGATATTTAATATTATCAATTAAGATGATGAATTGCTTAAATTCAACATCAAAAAATATCAGGAAATGATCCCAATAGAGTTTTCTGTCAATTCCAACACTCACAACTTATGCTGAGAATGTCAAACAATTTATACCAATAATCTAAGTTTGGCATAATATTATCCTGATGCCAACTCTATGTGAAGATGTTTATGGGATTTTCTTTCATAAAGCTGAAGTATTCTTTATCAATCATCTGATTATGAATTTGCTGTCTAATTTGGAGTACTGGTGACTTATGCTGAGGAATTTAAATCAATTAACAATAATTAAATAAGTTGAAACACTAATTCAACTTCATGAGAGTATCAGGAATAATCCCCAACAGCATTTTGGTTTAATTTGACACCGGTGACTTATTCCAAGGATGTCAATATATTTAATTAATTCAGATTATGATGAATCAAGGATTGATGTAATCATGGATATCTGAGGTTGATGAGTATTGACAGTGAGTTTGCTGACAAATACTGAGCAGGGAGAATCACCAGAGAGTGCTGAAATTCTGGCAATAAATACCAATGATGTGGACAGGCAAGAAATGCTTTTAAATAGTTTGATCTTCCTCTTGATAAAGATATCTTCAGATCTTCAAATCTTCAAATCTTCAAATATAATATTCATTTGCCCATCTCTATTAAATTTTTGAGTTAACAGTGGTTAGCTTAGCTTGTAGAGGTGGAACTCAAGATCCCCAGAGGTTAGGTGCTGGGTAAAACACCTGGAGTGGTCAGCGCAACCAACTCCCAACCTTGAACTAGATAAAACCCCTGTGGAAACTTGGGCAACTAGCTGCAATAATGAAGGACTAGAAGGATTGAAAGGGAGAAACCCTGATGGAGCCAATAGAGGCTGCTAAGCTAAAATTACTAGGCAAGTTCTAAAGAGGACCTCTGAGCCATAATGAGTGGTCAAGCTTCAGAACTAGAAGTTGTTGGTCTGCTGGGTTGGTGGGTTGCCCCGCAAATTTATAGGGAAAGGTCACCAATGATTGTGAAAAAGCAAGGGCCAGCAGTCTTCATACTGTTTAGCCTGGCACACTAATGGAGTTACCTATTATTGAGAATGAAAAATTCTCAACAGCATCTAAAGCATTGAGGTAGATTTGATGTAGTTTGGTAATTTTCAATTATTTTTTCACTTGACAGTTGTGGCCAGGTATAAAATAATAGTGTTGCCCAACGTGGGCATTTAAAGCAGCATTTACTTTGCAAACATCATAGAACATGTTCTGCTTGGCTGCCAGGGTGACCACTTCATCTTCACCAATTTGCAAAATTTCTGCCAGAAGGAAGCCTCACATCAGTATCAATGGGATCTATACTTAATTAGAATAAATTTCAGGTAACTGGAGTGTGTGCCCCCTGTAGTGAGCACCACAATGTTGAAATTGGTGCTTAGGTGTCAGATTTTAAGTGCACATGTTATTATGCTCAATATTGTAAGGTACTGTTAGATGACAGCAACCTTAGAAAACTTGCTAAAAGGGATACTTTTTGGTGAGAGGAATATTTTATTACAAATTAAAAAGAGCACAATGTAGTATCTACTACTGTCAAAAGCTCAATAGCTCACTCTGATATCCTTTCTTTGTGCTAGGCTCTCTCCCTGCAATATAGGAAAAAAGATCCCTTTACCACTAGAATACCTCCAAGATATGCTTATTTTGCTAGCATTCATATTGATGCATTTTATATATAATACACAGCACTACAAAGTGGTAGACTAGCAATATGATTATTTCTGAGTTAAAGGAGTGAATCATTAAGCTTGGTTTATTTCCATTATAGTCTTGATCAACTGATTGCAATTGAGGTACTGGTGGATAGTCATAATTTATGTATTAAAACTCATACCAAATAATGATATGACAGTGTGGGGGACAAGATAGAATTTATAAATCCTAAATAACCACAGTAGATATAAACACCTAGGCCAGAAGCCAAGGTGATCATTATATCAAGGTAGGAGAAATTGCACCAGTGGGGTTATGACCTAATATATCATATTATAACTACAGCGCTGAGGAAAAATTACAAAAGTAATTTATACATCTTTGGTAACTTCCTAAGAAGCTGGGGATTGTGCTCTAAATTATTCAATAAATAATCAAAGCCTATTTCTAATTATTAGTTCTTATTTGTTCTAGGCAATCTGACCAGGGGACAGACATTACCAAAACTAAAACTAAACTAAAAACCAATGTAACTAATTGGGTCAAACAAAACGCCCTAATGAGCTGATTTGAGTGAAATGCTTTAAAATATAACAACCAACCAGGTGAGCAGCAGAAAGCGCTTATCCCTCCATGGCAGAAGGGGAGGGGGGTCAGGGGGCTCATCTTTGGCAGCAGCTTCTTCCTCCCATAGTAGAGTGCATGTCACGGCAGACAGTTATGGTGTTGGGGCATCTGCGGCATGGGGTTTGATAACTCTAATAATTGGGATTTCATGGAAATTGCCAGCTAGGTAAATGGCACTGAGATACTCAGTTAAAGCTTTTTCAGCTTTGATGTGGGCGTCTGGGAGTTTAACAAACGTGGCAATGTTGGTTTGGGTTATTTTTGCTTTTGGATTCCGCGCTATAGTTGCCACATTCTGGATAGCATCATTAACATTTTTGTGTAGCTGGTTCACTGTGATTTTACTTTTTGGGGTGAGGGTTGTGGGAATATCAGGAGGTGGAATTCCTCCTGTGAGCATCGCTACTGATTTAGTGACAGCTTTATGAAGGGGATGACAATCTGGTGTTGCAGATGCTTCAACTGCAAGCTGGTGATCACTGCAAAATGATTCAGCGTTTGGCTGTGGGGTATATAGTCAAGGGGGTATCTGGCGCCCCATTCTGCATTAATGAACCGCTCAATTTGCAGAGATGTTTCTTCAATAAGCTTACCTGATTCATCAATTTCAGCCAATAATTCCCATGAGTTTTGGTTGAATTGGATTGGGGAATCAGCGTACAGTTGAGGTTTGGTTGATTTATTTGAGGAAGCATGGGATCAAACTAGGATCCAATCTGATGCTTGATTGAAGGAATTATTTGTGGCATTGGGATGAGGAGGAGGCTGATTGGTGGCTGCAGGTGCAGCTGCAGCTTCCAGTTTTGGGGGTGTGGGAGGTAGGATTGTGCCCCATACTGGAACTTATACAGGGTGGGCAGCGGATTAAAGGTCAGCAGATGAGTCGTCCAATCTGTCAGAAGTGGTTAAGGAGGGACACTTGCATTTTGAGTGGTCCAACTCAAAACATGATGGACAGATTGTCTGCCCACCCTTGATGTGGGCCCAAATTGGATGGTCAGGCGCTGAGAGAATAATGGTGCATGGCAGAATTGACACAGCAATTTTATTAAATTCAGGGCTGATTGTGGCATATGCACAAGGCCCAGTGAGTCGTGTGGCCCCATTTGGGACCACAAATTGTAAGATGGGGTTGGAGCCACAGGCTGCCAAACCATCCATCAGCTCCTGGTGGAGCACTTCAGGGGGAGGTGGGTGGGCAAACCAGCAAACTGAACTGCCAAAGTGGTGTCCAATGGGAGCCAGGTCTGAATTGTGTGGAGAGGGATGCCCTGGAATACCAGGGGCACATTTGCTGCAGTGGCAGTGTCAGCTTTGCAGGTGAAGCCAAGGTCAAAATACCCCTTGTAGGGGCAGAAATCTATAAATTCAGCAGGTATCATCACCACCTGTGCCATTTTGATAATGGCTTGGTCATTGTATGGGAATAGTTTCCCATGTTTGACCCTTAGGCTGTAGCACATGTTGCTCTGGGGGAGCACCAGGGGGCAGCGAGGTACCACTTGGGTATGAGCAAGGTGGGCGGCAAGGTCCTTAGGAGGAACAAATTGTCCCATGGGTTTAGAATAACTGAGTGAACCAGTCCTAGCGCATTTTTCTGCCAGATGGAAAATGGTGGGGGAGTTTTGCCGCTGCCCCACGCTGGAGCAGCCAGCAGAGAATCTGAGGACATCAGAGCAAAACTACAATGGGTGAATTCAATTTGTTTTATTAATTTGTGTAATTTTGCTTGGAGAGTTATGCCAAGCTGAAAGAGATTTTTCTAATTATTAGTTAAAATGTTAATATTCAATCAATACTTTAAACTGATGGTTGGACAAACCAATTGCAACACCATTGAAATCTTAAATTTTGTAAATCTTATAAATACTTTTATTAAAATTATAATTATCTATAAGAGTACTCTATTATTTTCCTAAAGTTTATAGAGTATTGGTTCCAAGTTTGGTAACACTTGGTTAATTTGTTCATGATATAATTTGTCTCATATATATATACATGATGATTTTTATTTATATAAAGACAGAGATTTAAAGTTTCTACTATTGTAAGCACAAATATGCTATAAACTTTGTCAAGTTACCAATTCAAAATGTATATATGCTTAAAGTGGACAAAGAGCAAGGTTATTACTTTACTGGATAAGCCCAAATTGGAAATCCTTTCTGTACATATACTGATAAATTAGGCCTGTATAGTTTGCCTCTAAGTGGCACTTGACTCAACTAAGATTATGTTATATGCAATGTATGCAACTAGTTTAGTTTTCTGGGTAAATTTTATGTCTGTAAAAAGCATTACCCTTGACCTGAAAGGTCTAAGAAAATCTAGATTACACTTCAAGGAGAAAACGCAGTTGGGTCAGACACTAATTAACCTGACCTTCTAGCCCTTACAATATATACTTCAAGTTTGGTTTAGTATTACTATACTTACCTAGAAATCTCAAAATTAAAACATCAATATAAGATTAATTTTTAAAAGGTGTATATTAAATCATATATAGTTTGCTAAACAGACAGCTACTAAAGACTTAAGATTTATAATAAAGTGTTTTTACCCTTATTACTGGAATAAAAAGGTTCATTGATACAAAAAAGAGACCTACTTTTTAATATGTAAGCTATATAAAAACAGACTATTACTTGCATGCTACTATATTGAATAACTTATTTGTTAGGCCTTTATGGGTTACAACTAACTCTATGCACCATTTGCTACCCACCTTCTAATTGTAAACTAATTTAGCATCTACTATTTTTACTATTTTTAGTAAAAATGTAATTATACTATTTTATGCAAATTAAGTAATATATAACCATTAACGTTAATCATTTCAATTTTAGCCTGATCTACCTCATAATTTGATCTCTATAGCATTGGTTATTTTTACTAAAACTTGATCTTATTGCAAAGTTAAAAAGGTAATTTTTTGCTTTGCTGAAAATGTAATACATACCTAAAAGTAAAAAACACCATATTAACATGTTTCATACTGTATAAAACATCTGCTTTACATATTATTTTATAAATATATGAAAATACTTTGTTTTGCTTTAAGTTCAATGATATATTTTTTGTAAAGAACCTCAAGTAGATTTAAACCTCGTGATTCATTATCTTGGAAAAAAGGAATATCTGTTTATGCCTACATTGTAATCCATCTACATATATTAATAGCTAAAGATAAGCAGGTAAATTTGTGATGTTATCGTGTTTAGTATCAAGTTCTTATAGTAAACTTGTCTATCATAACCTAGTTTTTTGTTATACAACACCATCTGCATTGGATCTTTTAATGTATATAGCATTCTGATTAACTTAAGCATTTTTATATGTTGGCAGAAAATTGATAGCATGGTAAAAGGAAACTAATGAAATTGTAAAATAAAATAGCATTTTTAAATACACTTTATCATTATCATCCATAATAAACTTTAAAATGATTCACCACAGGCAATACAACGCTAGGTAGCTCATCAGGTGCTTAAAACTAAAAGACAGCTATGCTCAGACCTAGATCAGCTTATATCTAATTGCTTGTTTTAAACTATAACCATTATGTTTGCGATACGTTTTTCACACATTACCATAAGCTGAAAAAATCACATAATTATGACGTTAAACTTGGATAAAAACCCGGGAAAACAGATTCGTGACGCTAGAAGCGAAAGTGTTAGGAAACACTGATATAATAAATATTCTATAGCTGCTTATCTAAGTCTTGTCGCAGTTTTAGAACAATCTCACGAATATCAGGGCTCTTTAAACAAGACTTACCGATCGTTTGCCAATTTTTTGCACTAGAACTCCTGCCTTGGCTTTATTTGAAAACCTTTCTTGAATTATATATATTTAGGTCTAAGTCGATCCCGAAAGATGAACTTTGGGTAGAGGGCGATTTATGACTGTGTTGGCGTTGCGCACAAATGCTCCAAAACGAGATAACGAATAGCAAGGTAGTCCATGGAGTTCCTGGCCTATCAGAATGCTGCGCGTGAAGGTTTGCCGGGATTTATCCGCCTTTCCCATTGATTTCAATTTCCCATTTCCACATTAATCGAAGCGGTATTGTCACCAGGTCTGCCCACCTCGAATAAATAAAATTTAGGTCTATGATTTGATAAATTTTCAATAACTTTATCGCACTTTATAATAATTTATAAGTAAGAAAAAACCAAAAACAATTCAACTAAATGATTTTCTAGACTGATATAAGGATTCTAAATCTTAAAAGAAATGGATTATTGTCGAATCAAGATTTTAGTATCAACAAAAACAAAAGTAAAACGGCAATTTATGCAAACAAACATGTAAACAAAAGTTTCGAAGCAGATATTTAAAGAATTGAAATTGATAAAAAAATATACTGAATTTTATAAAAACCACAAAAGCCATGAATTTATAAAAAATGCAAGAGCAGAGGCTCAAAGAGTTTCTTGCTGAAAATATCACCATAATTGTAACCGAGATAGTATCGTTATAAAAAATATATTGGAGGGCCGGTCTGAAAAGACTTCTATAGTTTGATAAAAAACGCAGCTCTAAAAATAATGACTCGTCTTTTAGAAAGCCTTGAGTTGCATATTGGTAGAAGGGACTCTATTTGAAACAATCACAAATAACAATTTAACCTCAAGAAAAATGCCATCTTTTTCATAAATTGCATATAAAAGCTTATTTAAGACAAAGCTGGGTCTAATGAGCAATAGAATACAAACATCGAATTTTATTCTACGTCAAATCTGCAATAAGATTATAGCATAAAATTAAACTCAATAAAAATATCATAAAAAATAATAAAAATTAACACATAATTTGAAGTTAGGTGTTGAAAATACTTTAAGGGCTGTTTTAGGCAAAAAATACTCTAATTTATCCTAGACAAATCATAAAGTGAAAAAATTAGCAAAAAAAGCATGTTTTCAATAATCAGTCATAAAACCTATAAGTCCACGATTGCCAGAATTTGAATGTACTGTTTGTCCGGGGGTGGATCTAGGTACTCTTGAAGAGTCTTGGGCTGTTTCAAGGTTGGAAGCGCTACCTTGACAGATGGGCGCACTAGATACCGGTAACCCTTGAGCTTTGTAGCTCCTCATCGTCGACACAGAAGGTAACACTGGAGCATCAATAGCTGGAGTCACCAGTAGCGGAGTTGATTGAAAACTTGCCCCGGAAATCATTGACTCATATTGCGTTCCACGAGCATGTGAGTATGGCACCGACTGCTGGGGAAGAGAACCAAGATGAGTCGCGGGACGAATATAATCATCTCGAGGCAAAAGATCAATAAGAAAGTCGAATTGATCTGATCTTGCAAGAGCTGCAGCAACATCCGAACGTTGCAAAGTGCGACGCCTATTTTCCTCCGCATGTTGCCAGGCACGAATAGTGATTTCGCTTATGAATATTTCACAAGCCTTGGCAAAAAGTATAGGGGTCTCAGTAGAAATCATTTTCACCTCAGGATCAGATTTCATAACCTTTTTTATCCGGGCCAAAGGCAATGGCTGGCTTTTAGGATTAATATCACAATAATGCGCCGCTTCATATTCGTGGCTCCAAAACTGTTGAAGCAAGTATGTCAGAGTGTGGCCTTTTGAAACGTAGCTGGCACCAGAAGTATTCATGAATTTTGGTTTTCTTGTTAAAATAAGGTGGAAGGAATAGCTACAGAAATGACGTAATATAAACCAAATGAATTACAGTCAAAAACAACCAATATCCTTTGATTAATGAAAAGACCGATAAGAAAAATGAAACCCAGTTAAACTCACTGAAGAGCTTTTGATTGGAAGCGAGATGTTACTAATTTGCAACGCGGTTTCCGTCTGCAGAACAGATTGAACCTTTCAGCTTTTCTATTTTTTGATCGATAAGCTTGCTTTAGTGCTTAGTGGCTTACTAATCAGCATAAGAGCTTAATTCTATTGGCTCAGAAATTACTAATCAGCATTAGAGCTTATTCTATTGGTTCAAAGTTACCAATTTGTATTAGATCTTTATTTCTATTGGTTCTGAAAGGCGTGATGAGCTAAATGGCACTGCCCAACTCGAACTCGCAGAATTGTTGCTATCCTTGTATTGAGATACAGTAGAACTTCTGTATATCGAATTTAATGGTTTCTAAGAAAAAATTCGATATATAGAAATTTTAATAACAGAGGTCCTACTGTATATTAAAAATTTCACGGGACTTAAAAAAATCGATAAATGGAGATTTTCGATATAAAGAAGTTCGATATACAGAGGTCCTATTGTATTTGATAGTAGCAATATCACCTGAGCTTTGCAAAGTACTATTACAATTGAAAATATTTAACCTATATTTACCCTATAAGATTTATCAATAAGCTTAACCCTTTCACTGATTTTCAAAAAAAATCATCCGCTTTTTGGCCTTAAATGTGGCATGAATTTCTTAGCCGATGTTTACTCTTTTTAACCGACTTTGAAAAAGGAGAAGGTTATTAATTCGACCTGTATTTTTTTCTTTTTTTTCTATGTTTGTTCGCGCATAACTCTGAAAATAATGGACCAATTTGGATGATAATCTTCTTTAAAAATAGAGGATGCTCCAACTTAGGTCCCGTTTTTACTTTTGTAAGTATTGGTCAAATATCTGCCCATTAATTTA